>JAOTAV010089438.1:0-11623 GCA_026546445.1 Cyclargus thomasi | reverse complement strand
ATATAAGTTGAATAAGAAGTTTGGATGAGATCCTAGGTACAAAAAACCTAACATAAGGATTACAAACAAAGGATATGAGCGAAAAGCCTATAGATGTACCTTATTTTTAAATAAAAAAAAAAGCAATGACTACTACATCTGTCAATGTTTACGGTAACTCGGTTGTTTTAAAGTCGTAACTACGTGATAATGAGTAATTGTGATTCCAGTACAGAGGCACTGGACTCACAAAATTGTTCATTATCATCTTCTCATTCTCACCTGTCCAAAACCATTTTACCTTGAACCTCTAGCCACTCATAAAAACTTCTTCGTCATAATAACTTAAGGCTGTATCTAGGCTGTTGAGGCACACAGACTTAATTGCATTAGATTACCAACGAGTTATGTCCATTAAGTCAACCCAGGTGACAACCGCCGTGGCAACGCACGAGTGGCTCCCGGAGGGTTGCAGGTGTCGCTAATTACCAACCAGTAACCCGCATGGCCCTCGCTTCCCATCCATAAAAATTGTCACAACCGCGTCGGATACATAACAAAAGTGACACATACAAAACAATATTATCACAATCCGGATAGAAACAAAAGTTGTGACATTTCAGATTGTGTACGGTCGGGTACATGAAACGCAAATAAGCACGAAAATAAGCGACAACAGTATTAACGGTTTCGAAATTCCATAATACAATTACGGAGAACAAAATCGTTTCATTTCTTTCCGGGAATTTCGGACTTCTGTATTGACATATCCCGGAGCCCTGACCCATAAATCTAGCAGGTACGTTAATCCTGTTTGTATGGACTTTGACGTAAGGGATAAACAATACTTTTTGTCCGTATCATAAAACGCAGGTAAGCGCTACTTCACATAAACGGTTAATTGCAGTCATTTGAGGATACATTTGGAGTATGTTCAAAACGAGATCCTTCATTTTTGTTAGTTATTATTTTTTGTCAGCGTAAAAGTTGTTTACGCTTTTGTATTTTTGCCGATGTTATCCGTTTCGCTGACTGACATAATATTATCGTGGTAAACCTATCAAAATATCAACTAAAAGTTAAAACAAAATAGTTCCACGCTACTTCTGTGAAAATTCCATCATTCAAAGGGCAGACGAACACGTCATAACACTTTACTTAGAATCAGAACTGTCGAATAATAAGTGCATTGTGCGACCGAATACGTACGGACTACGGATTAGTGACGCGAATATTAATGTCGATTATTTGCAATCGACAATCACTTTATAGCGTGCACATCCCTAATGACCGCCATAAAATATACTTTGTACTGAAAGCAGACCGTTTTGAATGTGTTCTTCATTTAAATTGCGATTTGTCGCACTACTTAGCCAGGCTGGGTTTGAGCCTTTATCCGGCGCTCCTAGTTTCAAGGTTAAAAAAAGACAACTCATTATGCATCTGTTCAATTCGAAAATGGAACAAACTAGCGTTCTGTTTACTAATTTAATGAACTAGGTGACGGGGTTGAGCGGTGCCTTAATCTGCCCAATAACGTTTATCGGGGCCCGATCGGGTCGTCGACCCGGCCCGGCTGATACCGACGGGCGCACTTCCGACGCGACGGATTTGCCGGAATCGGCGCCGGCGCATCAAAGCGTCGCAAAATTCGGACACAGGCGCGCGTGAATCCATTTGAATATCACTCTGTGCCGCCATGGGAAACGTCCCCGCCATTACAATGCCCATCCAGAGGAAAAGAATTTTTATCTTCGTGCCTCGTAGCAAATTAACTTGACATTTTCTATAGCAGTTATTTTTAATTGTGACCGTTTCGGCTACATAATAATTACGTAAGAATGTCGCCTTATTAAATATAATTTGTATAATCGGATTCGGGATTTTCGGTAAGCCCACACCGAGCACTTTGATTCCGCCGAGTACTTATATTAAAATTGCGTACATTCTCCGCTCACATGGGAATCGTAAAAGTCATTTTTGGTATCGATATCGCCGTCTCTCTCTGGCGCGAGGCGGCGGGTGGAGACGGGGAGAGGCGTCGGTGGAAAGTATGTCTACTTTTACTGGCCGACACGGTCGCATCCCGCCTAAAATTTTGCATGGACGCGTCGCGCATGCTAAGAGCCGCGGCGCAGGCGCACGTAGACGACATTACGTCTCGATGCATATTAATCGAGAAGGAAGTTTTGTTAACAATATCTAATGTCCTTTGCGGCCTTTCGCGGTCCCATTGATAGTTTTTTGTTTGCTCGGTTCCTCTAATAGACACGCTATTAAAGTCTAATTTATTATAATAAGCGAGTTCGATTGAACGCCATGTTTGGACGATAAAAGTGGGTGGTAGCGCTTTTGACTGCGTCGAGGAAATTTATTTGTTCTTATGCATAATGCAGGGGCTTCCAATATTTTTGGGTTTGATGTGTTGCGCCGTAAATATTTATATAATAATAATATTGCTAATAATATTATCTATTCCTACGTTTGAAATGGGTTATTCCACTAATCGTCGTCCACTCGAGTGCCAGTTAGAGATAATCGGCGAAATCTTCCCGATTACGGACAAGTCCGCGTCGAGTGGACCTATCTGAAGTAGCGAATATAAATGATAGTATTATCTTTTACAAGTAGGCAACAAGTCAAGGATACCTGATTAGCCTATAATTTAATCTAGATTATTATTTATTTTTAGTATTGATTGTTATTGTTATAGAAACGATAGCGACAAGGTGCAATTTATTTATGCTTCGCCAATCGTGATATTTCTCGTTTGCAAATTTTCATAGAAGAAAAGGTTAGGTATTCGTAAATGGCAATGAAATCACAATGATATTCTTATTTAGTTAAATTACTTTTAGAATTCAACTAAGGGCCGATTTACACTTAATTTAGTTAAGTTGCGAGTTATCTTGCGCGATCGGTGAGTTTAGTTATTTTTGACGTTTGAACGGTAAAATCGAGTTAAGTTATAAGTTGTTAATTAAGTTGGCTTAAACAGAACGCGATTTGTCGAGTTAAGTGCGAAGTGCTACCCCTCTCACGTCTCCTGTACCCCGCTTACTTAACTTACAGCGTGTAGTTTAGTACAGTTCATATTTCATTTATCAAAAATTTTTAAAACAATAGGTATTTAGTTAAGTAAAATATTAAGTATAATTAGTTTGTAGGCAGTAATTGAGCGATTTATGGAGATTTATCTAGTCCTTGAACCAGCAACTTATGATTACTTAACTCGCCTACGTTTGAACGTCACTTAATACTTGCTATTTAATTTTCAGCTGACGGTTTTGTTAACTTGCTACTGTACTTAATTAAATGTAAACTGGGCCTTTTTGAAAGTAAAGGTAATTTATTTTGTTCAAATAAGTTTAAAATATTTCAAATATCATTACTAGTAAAGCGAGTAAGGCCTATTAATTGGTGAACTGAAAAGAAATTGACAAGTATTTTATAATGTTAAAAACAATTATCTAACTAAAGCACACTTTAAAACAACAAACTACATAGTACATCAATTAACAAACCTTAAACTATTAAAAAAAACATTATAAAAATATTATCTAACTTCCGAAAGCTGCTAAAAGATAATTAGACCCTCAGATTTTATGTCGTTAGCTATCCTGTGCCCACTTGGGTGACCGAAAAACCATGGGGGTTAGGTAAATAGATATTAGCTTATTTCTAGACCTACTGAATTTGCATATAAAATTTGTTAAAAATCGGTAAAATAGTTTCAGCTGTGGGAGGTAAATAAGAAAAATTTATATATAAGATTTTTTTCTTTCCTATTAACGGTGCAACTCCGTTGCTGTCGTATCTAGAGAGTCGCAATCGGTTTTATCGATATCGATAAGTCACGTCAGATTATCCGGCCAACGATAATGTCAATAATTAGCCACGTTTTTATCGACTCAGCTGGATTACGATTGCACAGATTTTGTGTTATCGTGTCGGTGTCCGTGTGTAGTTCGATATACGGATTAACGATTATCGCAGATTTATTTGGAATTGGAATTATCTTTTTACCTACATTTTTTAATTTCTTATCATTTTGAGTATTTATGCGTTTCCGTTTCATTTTCATATAGGTTGATTAGCGGATAAGGAACTAATTTAGCGGCTTGCCAGGGTAAAGTAAGATCTTTTGTCTTCCTCTTGAAGTACATGACGTTCTGACAACTTTTATCTATTTCTCTTGCAATAGAAAGGATCCATACCAGCAAGGAGCAAGGAATTGAGTAACTAAAGTTTTATATAAAAGTCAAACAACTTCACCTTTACACTTCCTAACAAGCGATTGCGCGATGTAGATATACGAGTACTTTAGCGCCATCTACTGCCAAGAAGAAGAAACTTGAAGAAAAAACATGTTTGTTGTAAGAGAGCCACTCTTAAATATTCAATTTATTTTGTTTTCAGTATTAGTTGTTATAGCGGCAATAGAAATACATATTCTGTGAACATTTAAACTCTCTATTTATTACCGTTCTTAAATTACAGCCTGGAGACAGACAGACTGACACCGAAGTCTAAGTAATAGGGTACCGTTTTTACCCCTTGGGTACGTAACCCTAAGAAGGAAGATTAGTATGGTTTCCAAGTCAAAACAGCTTCAGCTAACAACTAAAAATCCCGCATCATTAGGACGTAACTCCCAAACGTAAACCCACGTTAGCGAAAGCCGAACAAATGAAGTTAGCACGTTTAGCCCAATTTGGCTGTTTATCCCACTGCTAGCTCTATAGTGATCCCATAGTGATCTTAATGGGAGCTCGCGGGCGCGTGCTAATTGCCACAAAACCAATTGTTTCTTCTGTTTGTGTGCTAATAGTTACGCAACCTTGGGAATATTATTTTCGTTTAATTGGAAATCCATCCTAATTTTATCTTAGTTTTGCTTTGTGCGTCATAGACTATAGTTGAATGTGGATGAGAACACCATCTCTTTCCTTTTCGCTTTTTGCCACTTTCTCCCAGTGTAAGTACTAAGAAAATTAACGACTGACAACGTTGTTGGTCGAAGCGGTCCCGAATTCTTCAAAATCTAATTGTATGGAGTTGACACTTGCAAACCACGTGACATCTGTCATGTCCATACAATTTTAGATTTTTCCGTAGGCGTTAACGCTTACAGAAAACGTATTTTGGCTAAGGGGGCTGACTTCTCATATAAAGAGTTATTTTATAGAACTTTCCGCGTTGTTGAATCACTCGAATTAGTTCTACCACAGAATACATGATAGTATAACTGGTACTGCCCCAACTTAACAAGAACCACTGACAGTTCATTGGCATATTCACATGAATGAAACAGATAATAAATTAAGTAAATATTTATGAGTTGTCTGTGAGAATTAGATCAATAGGCGAATTTACTTAAATATTAGGTAAGCGTTCACTTTGATAGCTTATCGAGGAACTAAAACTACAATCAATAATTAAAGTTCATTAAACTCAAATGATTCACCTCAAAAATTATGGAATAAATCGTGAAGTCTACCGTCTGTTTGTTTGAACTCAAACTCAAAAGGCAACACTTTTTGCGCTTTAGCGCCGAACCTGATCTGATTTCGTGAAAGAACAATTGATTTTGTTTTTCTTGATAATATTCTGTTACTTTATTTACAAAAGTTTTTCAAACAGTTTTATTAAGCTACACTTTTTAAAAATTTCCTTAGTATATTTACTAAATTTGTGTAGGTAGTAAAAATGCTACCTACTTCGTATTTGAGCTATTACAAAATGTAATATTACAACAAATGCGTGTTTAAATTCCAATACAGTACAAGATTTGTAATTTTAGGATGCATTTGCGTAGTATAGTAAATTTACAAAAATTTTCAACAGTGTAGACAATTAATATCAAGAGCACAAAAACGTAAATTGCATTATAACAGAATATCTTCAGAATATGTAATAAATGAATATAAGTGAGACAAGACACTCGGGGAAGAAAAATGAGGAGAACTCACATAACTAATGATAACTTTATTGAAATAAGTAGATATAGGAGGACTACAAGTGTATTTGTATTTGAGTGTGTATAAACTGATGAATAATAAACCCAATCGCAATGGAATAAGGTTGCAATTAGATAATCGCCCCCATACAAAAAGTACCGTATGTGTTAATCAAGAATACCAGCTCTATGTCTTAATCAGTCCAGCTGTTTAAGTGTGTAAAGGTAACATACAAACAAACTCACAAACTTTGGCATTTTTAATATTAGTAAGACACAAAGAAGTAGGATTACAAGAAGATAAGATTATTAGTAGAAAAGCAGAATAGATACATTTAACCAACTATATAATTTGGTCGGATTACGATAAGTGAAGCCGATTGATCTACGGCATAACCCGGCCAAATTATGAACGCTTGCTTACTATAAATAGCAGTAAAATTAATCACTTGTATACAGAAGTGAAAACATTTTGTATTAATGTTGATTTACATTAATACAGTAGATGAAGCCAGTATAATAATATTTGGAACGGCCTTAACCGATCATATAAAAGAACGGAACACTAAAATGGCTATCAAAGATAGAAACCTTCAAGTCATAGGTAAAATAGCGAGTTCGTAGTCTCCGAAGGTAGACAATACAAAAAAGGAAAAAAATAATAATAATAAACAAAAAAAGAACAATAAATATTCAATAACATACAATAATATATTTAAAAATAATAATCATAATTATCGAAGCGTGATGGACGGACATTAACAATTATATTATATAAGTTGAATAAGAAGTTTGGATGAGATCCGAGGTACAGGATTACAAACAAAGGATATGGGCGAAAAGCCTATAGATGACCCTATTTTTAAAAAAAAAAAATAAATATTTGGAATGTAGTGGCACTATATTGATGTAAACACCTCCAGTATTCACTTCTAGCGTGTTTCTGTGGCCTTGGTGCTTTCTAGCACTAAACCACAATCATTTTAGCAAGTATCTGAACGAAGTTTCAGTTTCGATTCCGCTGGTGGAAAAACATAGTTTCGGTGGCAGTTTCGGATTTAGCAATTCATAAGTAGCAATGATGAGACCTTCGAATGTAACCGTCTTTGATGTAATTTTTTTTTATAAATACATTTATAAATTTGTTTCATTGTCAAAGACAGTTCTAACTTTCACGAGGTCGAAGTAACAAGTAACAACTGGAACAATAAAATAGCCATTTCATAAGTAATCCAGACATTAAACTGGTACCAGCTACTGTACTAATGTAAGCCAGTACTAGAGGAATACGAAGTCGTAATGTTGGTACGCATTAAATACAATATTAGATACCTTTAGTGATATTAATATCGGCAGCGGGACCGAAGGCTCGTGGTTGCTAGGCAACGGAGACTTTCAGCTTCTCATTTGAAGTCTGCGTTGCCTAGCAACCCCTGCCCACTGCTGATATTATATCTCAACATGTGATGTAGACCAAAATAAAGTTTAGATTCGTCAGATAAAACTATTGAAAATCTAAAACGATATAAAACATACATAGCAATAAGCGAGAAAATGCGTGCGGTTGTAACAGACATACGGAATGTAGTTTTAATATAAAAGTAAAAATATTTAAGAAAATAAAGCTCTTATAAAGTTATAAATACGGTAAAAAAATGTTTCACGTCAATACCCCTTACTTTTTCTTTATACTCCGACCCGACGAAACATCCGATCGGTATAATTTTTGGCATCGACTTAGTTGAAATGATCTCCATCATATAACAAAGGCTAGTAAAGACGAAAAAACTCTAAATGGGTAAAGATGCGGACCAAAAGCTAGTGTTATTTTAATAAAGGTCGTTTGAGAATGTTACGTAATACCATAGACCAATTACTTTTATATATAATTAAGGTATAATTCCTCTATGGTAATACGTACCTACATTCTTCGGTCTACGTACTACGTGCTACAAGTAGCTACGTAAAGTCTGCGCCGCTACGGGGCTACGGAAATGCTCGTGGCACCGTGGAGCGTAATGTTCGTTTTCTTGCATGTTGGGGCAGCGTAGCGCAGATGACCAGTAACAAAACCATCGCTATAAAAATGAAGGTCATTTCATATCAATTTTTAGCGATCGCGAGCCGCAAGTATCAGCAAAGCCTCATTTATAATATTGTACAAGCTGTGCCCCGCGGCGCTACCCGCTTAAAAAGTAGCTTATGTGCTAATCTAGATTACCAGTTAGCTCCATGGCAAATTTTATCGAAACCCATCTAGCCTTTTCAGCGTGAAAAGGACTCACAAACCTTTGCAGTTATAATATAAGTATGATTATTATTTTGACAACCTCTGTGGCGCAGTGGTTGAGCACCTTGGTAACTCACGCCGGGGGTAGCGGGTTCGAATCCCGCCGACGGAACCAAAGTTTTTCAATGTTCCTGGGTCGTGGATATGGATAAAAATATGTGTATAAGATAAAAGTATTAAACATATTACATTTGTCTAGTACCTGTAACACAAGTCCCTCGTGTACTTGCACGGGGCCAGACTGACGTGGTGAACCGACCATATATATTATTATTATCGGTTGTAACTATGAAACAAAGCAGTAAGTTGGCGACATAACTAGTTAACGGGTTCAATTTATCGTGAACTACGTTGTTATCAGTTTCCACTTCAACGGCCGCACTACCGTAAATCTCTACACATTACGTGTTAATAACGTAGTTATAGTTAACGTAATAACGTAGAATAGTTGTGTTGGTACCTCGATTTAGTTTCAATTTTATATTCTATTCCAAGCTCACCTCCTATCAGACTGGTTTTGTGCAATCAGGGAAGTTGAAAGAGATACAGATTGTGGATCTAAGTATTTTGGTCGGGCTATATCAAACTCAACCGACAGATCACGACTTATACGAAATTGACATATCCCGACCAAATGACGTAAGTCCATCAACTGTCTCTCTTTGAATCTCCTTCATTATACATAAGGTATTATAAATGTAAAAGTTTTTTTAGATATTTGGCTCTGATTTTAGAATACTTTAAATTCCGATGATATTGTGACCAATTTAATTTAATATATTTGTGAAATAATTTTAGTTCAAGATATATCTGTTTCACTACCTCCTGGTAAATATCGTATTCATAACTTATCTGATAGATAAGACACGAATAATCTGCCAAAATGCATTGTAGATAGCCTATCCGACCCTAGCCAGGAAGTGGTAAAACAGTCTCTAAATGTTCTCGAAGCTTTTTAACACCTTAAAATTGGCTCAGTCTGACCAAGTCAAGAGAAACAATATAGGCATATGTTCTCATCTATAAAACACATTTTTAGTAGTCAATAATAATAATATAATAAAAATATCCATGGACGCTTCACACCACGTCAGCCTGGCCCCGTGCTAGGTAACCGAGGGACTTGTGTTACAAGGACCAGACAACGAAAATATATTTAATACTTTTATACTATACACATACCTATTTAAGATTTTTATCATATGACACACATATTTAATACACATCCAAGACCCAGGCACATTAAACAAAACTTGCTCCGTCGGCGGGATTCGAACCCGCGACCTCCGGCTTAAGCTACCAACGCACTTTCCAATTGAGCTACAGAAGTCGTCAAAAAGTTTATGGTTTAGCATACGTCTTGATTTGAATATAATATATTCACTTCTCACGAGAATTTATAAATCGTTTTGTCGGACACAATAAAAAGAGAGAACTTTTAAAAGTATTTGCGTCGAAGTTTGTGTGAGTCATTATCGAAGAGATTTATTTGCAGACTTGCCCGAAGCTGGTTTCCGTTTGCAAATTACGTTTAAGAAGTTACTACAGCAATGAGCATTTGATCTCTAATTATTTTCTTTGATGTAAAAAAAATAATAATTCTTTGATGACTTGGCTTACAAATTGAAAGATAATTCACTTAATGAAATAAATATTTTGCTTTTTTTAGAAAGTTTGATGTTTTATTTATCTTATGAAGCATAAAGATTATTCCCCTGCATTCCTTTTATGTCTGTATTTTAATAACTACACTTTTTAGTCACAACACGTTTTACCAATAGCATTTTAATCATTATACATTTGCCTTTTCACTTGTTAGGCGTGTAATACCCAGGATTAGTTAAAAAGCCTACTAATTTAATAACAAGTCTTTGAGACTTTTTTGTGACCAAACGTGTTGGGAATTTCGAATCATTACCTTATTTTTTCTTTTTAAAAAGGAAAAGACAGTTATCATGATTAATTGAAGCTCAACTTTGTTAGTTCAATTTGTAAGTCATTTTCAAAGAAATAGCTGCATTGACGCGAAAATATAATTTTTAAATTTTTATACTCTAAACATGACATTTATATCCTTTTCATAGTGTTCCACTAAACCGAACCTGGTTTAGTGGAACACTATGAATGAGCTGTAGCCTGAAGGCAACGGCGGAAAAGAGAAATCCTTAACTCTATCAAATCTCAACTCTCAAGTTATAAAAATATGATTTACTCTCTATTCAATAATATTTTATAACTTAAGAGTTGAGATTTGATAGAGTTTGCTGCGTACAAGTTGTTCTCAAACGTTTTCAACTAGACATACAAATAACGTAATATACTCAAAACTGGAATTAATATAAACTTGGGCCCCGGGGCAGTACTCTGAAACTGTTTTTAGTCCGAAAGTTCCGGAATGCTGCGTCCTACTCTATCAAATCTATATACGTATAATAAAATAGTAAAATTGGAGTGTCTATACATTTAATATTTTTACAAAATAATCAATGTGGGGGTGCTAAGGAACAAAAACAAAACTCATATAGACAAAACAAGTTTTCTGCTTGTCTGTTTGTTTGTACGCGCTATTCTCCGGAACTAGAAGACAGATACGAATAAATCTTTTTTTAATTAAAAGCTATTAGGTCTCGGCAACATATATGATACTTCTTAACCCGGGAAAATTTACGGTTCCCGTGATATAGAAATTTTCGCGCAACAAAGTTGCGGCCATCAACTATTTATAATATTATATTAGTTCGATATTTGTATCCGCGCCCGAAGGCTCGACCAGTGAGTGACATAGGCTACTTTTTTCACGGGTGAGTACTACGAGTGTTTAAAGAGTATGTGCATGGGCTACGTTTGTTAACACTGCCATGTCTTCCGCTTTAAGTAAATAACAATTACTGCCTCTCCCAGATAATGAGAAGACGTTTAATCGATAACCACAGAGTAAGTAAACGATACCTGTAAATTAACCCTAAACCCTTAAAGCCTCGTGTGTTTGCCATCATTATTGGAGGTACATCTGAAAATGTTATTTACATTGTATTCATTGTATACATGGTGTATAATGTATATTCCACATTTCTACTCTATTTGTGTGATGAGGAAAATGTCTCATTTTACATCGCCCGGATTTGATCCACAAGTCCTAGCAAAGATCTTTTTATTTACTTTTTATAAAATTATTTCATAAATAAGTTACAATAGATTGTAATATGTATATAAACTTACAATTACTTATGTACTTAAAACAATTATTGTTTATTAAATTAGCTTTAAGACATAATGTTGTTATTTTCCATCTTTTTTGTAAAAGCTGGACCTGTGTGAGATTCTTACGCCGGTTCTTCTCGCCGGGTTAGTTCTCGAACCGGTGGTAGGCGCCGTAGTCTCGACGTTCAGAAAGT
>JAOTAV010089437.1:0-36445 GCA_026546445.1 Cyclargus thomasi | reverse complement strand
GCGTACGTGCTGACCTTAAATATGCTAGATGTGATCGTCGTTAAAAAACCGAAATTCATTTCTTTGACCAATAAAAATCACCTTTTGGAAACATGATGACCGCGGCTTGCAAGTGTTTGTAAGAGTATCTAAGAGACGCACACAAATAGGTAAGCCTCTACTGAACTACTGACACACATTTGTCACGATGAGATTTGTTCATGAAAACTACTACAGTAGACCATCTCAGAAGAGATGGTCAAATTCATACGCTTGACGTAATACGACAAAACTCGTAACTGAGGTTGTTACGAACAAATATGAAATTATAATTCAATTTATGCATTACAAAAACATAATTTTTAATGTTTGATAAAGATGGAATTTTACAAAAAAATAGATTCTGTCGATTTTTAATAAAATAACATTCTTTGTTTTTTTCTTCCAATACAGTCATAGCAAGGGCGGTGTCGTGGGCAACAGAATTTCCAATATAATATTTTAAACTTTATCGGTTAAATTTTATATATATTTTATATTAAATTTTATCTAATAATGGAGAAATCAGGTTTATATATAATTTTAACCAATAGAGCAATTTATACAAAAAGCATCACCAATCACATTTCAGCGTCAGCAGCGAAGTGTTGCGACCGTGTTCTTGAGAAAGCGTCTGTACAAGTCCATACATTACTGAGAAGGTCGCCGTATTTATATCATTTAAGCACGGGCGACACGCTGTCGCCGGACTATTGGCGTACCATGTGAAGGCTCCATAGTTGCTAATACCATAGAGCGTCCGTACGGCCAACGCATGCATGTTTTTTAATGATATTTTAGGATGCAAGTGCGCAGACGGGTTACCTGATAGACAGCAACTGCCGTCGTCTATGGACACTCGTAACATCTGGAGAGTCACAAGTGCGTTACCGGATTTTATGAGGGAATAGATTATAGGAACAGGTATAGGTGGATTAGGGAACTTGAGCCACCGGTAAACTCACTCACTGAATTTCGTTGTTGTTTATAGTTTGGTACATGCGATCTAAATTGACAGAATAAAGTTTTGAAACATTCGTTTTTAATTTGGTATTTTTTAAATGTCATATTTAGAATACCTGCCAGTAAACGGGTGAAATTCCGTTGCTTTGGAATTCAAGGTCTGCTAGTAGAAGTACTAGCAGCGATCCGATTGTTTGAAGTTGAAGTACTCTTCGTTATGTGTGTTGTGTTTACATGCAAGCCGAAGAACCATTTCGTGTATGTTCGTTACTCTGATAACACCTTAATCTACGATCGTTTATAGCCATTAATGTCGATTATGAGCGATTTATCAACACGTCTACGTAAACGCCAGAATTTACTTCAACAGTACAACGTCCAAACAATAAAACTCCACTTAACCCTCAAAAACTAAAGGCTGTTAAGTTTGAGTTCCCAGTAATTACACAGTGCGGAACTGTCCCGTAATTGCTGGGGGTATTTTCGGCAGTGTCCAATCAGTTATGGTAATGAAGTGATCGTATCAATGCCCCTGTTGTCTGAGGGTTAACATTGTTCAATTTGTCGTAACCAAATACTTGGATATCGACGGGAAAATATGGAAGTGTTTTTGAATTTTAAAATGAAACTAGATTTTGCCCGCTCGCATCGAGTTAAAAAAAGCGTAAGTATATTCTTAAATATTTTTAACAGAACGGCGATGTTCGTAACGAAATGTTGCCAAAGACTGGAGATTTAAAACTACTTGGAGAGTGTAATGTTATGCTGGCTTTTCCTCTTCCTACCCTAGCTAAAGCTCTGTACAACATTGTTATAACTGGTATGCGTCGTCGTTCAAATGAATAATTTTTGTATCTATAACGTCTATTAGATGTTATATACATTAAGACGTTCTAACGGAGTGGTGTAGTTTGTAAGAACTAAAACTCCTTAAATAAAGAATTTAGAAATAAACATTGTTACAGCCCCTTAGTTTGTCCAAGACCAAAAGTAGCCTAATCTGTATCTTTTGAAAATTAACTGAGGTTCATACCAAAAATCACATCAATTAGTGTTTTAGTGGCCTTGTTGTGTCGACAAGGACGGACAAACAAACACACTTTCTCGTAAGCGTTTATGTGCATGGCTGTGGCGGGCAATCTCGTTGGCTACTTACCCGATTTGAAACATCTTTTTAAATAGTGATTGGCGTTAACTGGGTTAAGTTACTTAATTCATAGAAGTATTTAAAATAGTCGGAATAGATACTAAAATCTATTCTTACAAAAACATTTCTAGACATGATTGGAAGAAGCAGATAACCAACATTTTAAAAACTCCTGGCTTTTTGCATTAATGGACACTTGGACCCGAAAAATTGTTCGAAATAAAAAAAAAAATGTGGGTTTGATGTATATCTAGATATACTAGCAAATAAAATAGGTAAGATATAAGATTTGTCAAAATTTAATTGAAAAAAATGAGTATACGAAGGTTGCAAAATGTTACTTATCCGCCTTTTTCTCCATCTTCCATTTATGTCTTCATTTGACAATTGTTGCGGCAGCTTAGGTGATCAGGTAGCACTCACCAGAAACACAGCCATAGAGTCAAAATTACATAACCCAGTTTCCACGTAATTCATCACCAAACATATGTTTTCCCAGGGGCGTACATAACATCACTAAAGTTATCACACGATTCGTTGGGCACCGACTAATGAAATTAGCCCCATTCGCCCCGAGTCCGACCCTGTAATGAGTTCTAATACACACGTGTTCGCCCCCGGCCGTAACCGTAACACCTTTGGTATTGCTAAGAAACCGGCTATTAGCATTGCTAATATTTCTTAGCTTTCCCCATTGAGGGAAGATGCGTGTAAAACATTTATTGAATGCAAATCATTATGATAGTCGGCTAAAAGATATACAGAATGACAAAAAATCTCTGAAACCTGTTAAGAAATAAGTAAGATCAGCGATTTAAGTTTTCTACCCATCCCTTTCTCTTATAACGTATTTAGTATGAACTTTGTATGCAGCTTATGGACTTTGACGTCACCATCAATATCGGATCTCCCTTTCTGACTAATCTAAAGGCTTCTAACTTTGTTATTTACAATTTTATCAAACAACTGATTGCACTAGATCGGTTTTCAGTAACGGTAGATTTGTTTAAAGAAAGAAAAAAAATTATGCACATTCTCTATTCCTTCTGGTATAGCTTACAACTAGTGCTTTCATAAATAAATATTGTGTTTACTGTAGAAACTTATTTCTTGCTTTTTATGGTGTAAGCGTTATTTGTTTTCTATCCACATTAATATCCGTACTTCCTTTAATGTTATAAATGTGAAAGTGTCGTCTGTCTGTCTTTAACTTTTTCACAACCAAAGAGCTGAACTATTTTTGTGAAAATTTTGTATGGAGATACTTTGAGTCTGAGGGAAGGCGTGATATCTAGCGCGATAAACAATTTTTGGTGCTACGGAGTTGCGGGAATCTACTCGTACGGATAATTTTTGTAAGCTTAGAAACATGATGATATAACATTAGTATGGATATCATCGATGCCAATTTTATTAAAATCCATTCAGCAAGCGTTAGAATCAAGACTGAATAAATAGTGTAATTATGTATGTATTTTACAACGATATACTTTTTATGTCCCAGTGCATACAATAGGCAATTCGCAACAAACAGCGATATTGGGCAATAAAGGCTTACGTGGCGGAAATTAGATTGTAACAAACGGGACGGTGTAATTAGCGTGTCAACGTGCAGCGGCCGCGGGTAATGTTTGTGCCGTGACATTACATACTAAATATCGACAGGTCGACACTCGACGCGATCAGAGCGTGTGCAACGTTACATGAGGACGTTCAGCCGGGCTAAGATAAGCCATCGTGAAAATGTCTTCACTTTTACTCGACGCCTACCGATTTATCTCTTCATCTCTTTTGATCCTAACATGTCAATTTTTTATTGTGTTTGTCAACAAAATTAAAGGTAATTTTTGTGATTTGTTTTTAATCCGTTTTACATATGTCTACGAAGCCTTACATGACAACACATTTTTATCGAGCTTAGTCAAGATTTTTATATTATGAGAAGCGTATACGGTATACTTATACTATTTATTGTTTCGATGCTAGGCTACGAACGAGAAATTCGTCTATCGACGTACGCATGTTAGGGAGTAGAGAGTCAATATGGACAATCATGACTACGTTCGAGACAGAGAGATATCATCGTTGGTGTATCTTAGCTAAGCAGGCTGCGACAGAAGTAAGTAATAATACTGTATATGTCTGATACACAGAGTTCGGTGTGCGACGAAAGCGAATGTTTTTTTACACAGTGGTAAAAATCATACATTTTTTTCGCTTTAAAAGGGCGATAGAAGTAAAATTGACTATTGCATGATTCCGTTTTATACTTGATACTAAGCTACAAAACGTTTCATTTTTTAAACATAGATACTACATTATATTTGTGACTTCCTGTAGTAGCGAAAACACGATAACTTAAAATTTTCTCATTAAAAAAAGTCACAGAGATGCCTCTAATTTTCACGCATATTTCTTCGGTTTGCTAAACGGCACATTCGACGGACTTAGTATTTTAACACACAATATAAAATTCTGTTACCGAAATTCTGTATTTTTTGATTTTTGTATATTTATCGAGTTATTAAGAAAAAACTGTTTTGTTGGCGATTCCGCGTCGTTCTGTTTCATCTGGGATATGAATGACGGTCGTAAGTGTGAAGAGACAAATACGATGTTTTATTTTTTGTTTATTCGCTCCCTCAAGTGATGCTAGTTTCACAGTGAAATTTTTATACACACTCTTAAGTGTTATTACTTGCTTTTTTTACAATATTCTGTATGAATGTGACACGTGTTTATTAATTTTTTTACTCTAAATAGACCCTATAGGGCCTCTCTAATAAGGTAGTATCTTCAAAGATTTTTACCTCTTTTCCGTCAGTAAAATTCGTAAGAAGGAAGAAATATTTATATTTTAAAAATATTTAAATTGTAATGAAATAAACATGTAATTACACTGCGTATTTTAAACTAAACAACGATACGGTAATGAAAGCTCGGTCCATATCAAAGCTCGACAGATCATCTACTTTTCTATAACTAACCGATTTTTGCACAACATATTAAATTGGTACAGTTTTATCTAAAAACGTATTTAAACACAGTGAAATAAAAAATCTAATTACACCGCGTAATTTAAACTAAACAGAGCTTCGGTATAGCCGTATCAAAGCTCGATTGTTGCGGCTACCCGGTAATGGACTTAATTCTCGTGCGGCTTTCGGCTTTTAGTCATTGTTTACTTCGGTCTAGCCGCTCTATATGTGGGCTTATGGATGGATGTATGTTCAGGAAGACAAGTCGATATTATTTGTAGTCTAATTGTTGAATTATGCCTATATTCCTTTGTAGTCCTGTGACTATGTAAAAGAGTAGGTAACCAAAAAAAAAATCTATACATTAATACGCGTGCGGAAAAACCTGTACTCTTTTTTACGAAAGACGCGTAGATGTAAAAGGATGAAATTTCCCCCAGTTATAGTTGATATGAAGGAGGAGAAAGAAATATTTAATTTATAATCATAATACTGATTTCCGCCATTACAACTGTTTTACCAACGCGACGCGGCCCAAATCACATCTTTTTCTTATATTTGTTAATATGTAATAATTAATATAGTAAATTTTTTTACGTTAATATATAATACAAGTTTACGTAGTTCAATCAATTTTTCATAGATGGCTCTCAATTTCCTTGTACGAAGAAGCCATTAGCAAAATGAAGGCATAAGCATATCCTTATACGTACATCAATGGGAATACCAATGTTTTAAAATATGCTTTAATTTTGGATATTTTTAAGAAATATAAACGCTACGCACAAAACAATGGCAACAATACACGATACACTCAATGACACGATAAAACGAAACACTCTTTTGTTTATGGTTGAAGTCGTGTGATTTTTTTAATAAACTTCAATGGCAAGGGTAACGGAAACTTTTATGCCGAATTGAAGCCTGTAATTGAATTGAGAATAGATTAAATTTTTACAGCTCCTATACACGATGAATTTAAATAGGTATTTAAATTCGACACTACAGGGCGACCTCTAAATTTGTTTTTTTTTAATAAAAATTTAATGTTTATTTTATATTAATTTTTTATTTTATATAATATTAATACTTAATTTTTATCAAAAAAAAAAATTAGTCGCAAAACTGTTTTATTTTTTTGCGGTTTTCACATGTAAAAATTTTTTGGAGCATTATTGTCAATAAATATTAATATGTGTGTTTAATCATATCAATTAGTGAATTTTGTATGCGTCTTTCATATTTAAGACTTTTCTTATAAAAAAAAACATTCAAAACAAACAGGCTATTTTATAAAAGCAAATGATAACGCTCTTTATAGCTTGTTCTAAATTTTATACGTGAGTTAGCTATGAAACTAAAACGGCGCTGCGAAAGCATTATTTTTTTTGTTATATATATGGGCAAACTCATTATTCCTGCCTTTGCAATTTCACAGTAAACCTTATTGGGTTACTACAAACACCTTTTTTATTAATCGACCTGTAAAATGCCTTTAGCATTCCGACAATTGTTTGTAACAAGGATGCTACCAGTAAGCCATGATTTTAACAGGGAACTCATACTCTTAAACATCGTCACATGTTCTGTATAGGCCCCGCCAAATTGCGTCCTCTCTTACCAGTGTGATCAACCTGCCTCGACAAAGTCACTCGGAGCGCATGTCGTAAACGTCTAAACAGCAGTTTGTGACGTCACGTACCCCGGCCAAGTTAAATTGAAACTGGTTACCAAACCGCACGATGATTTATCCGCCACATGCGAATGCTCTGTTTTATGTTGCCTGAGGGCCCGCCCGTAGATTTACTGTCCGTGTCACGTAAATTTTTCGACATGATTTAATGTGGCCGAAATATTGAATTCGTTACCGTGATGAGCTATTGATATTTTGCTTTAGTTATAAGGCGATACATAACAGTGGACACGTTTTGTTCTTCTCTATATAATATAACTAGCGGGCCCGACAGACGTTGTTCTGTCTGGCTAACTTGAGAATCTAAACCATTCTCAAGTTCTCTTCAACACACCGAAAAATTTCATCAAAATCGATCCAGTTTTTGAGAAGAGTTCAGTGACGATTGAGATATAGAGTAGCTTTACTTAAAAATGTTTAATGACGTAGTATATACGTTCGCATTCCTAGAGTATTTTTAATTTTGTTAAGTAAAATGGCAACTGTTTCTAAAATTTCAATAAAAAGTAAGTAAACAACAAACGTTGGATATGGAAGTACTGGTGGGTCAAAGGCAACAGTGATAAGATGTCGCAAAAGATTTGGAATGGTTAATCTGTCAGAACAAAGGCCTTGTGAGCCGAACGTCCCGCGGCATAGCCACGGTTTAAGCCTGAGAGTTACTCTGGAAGTCGTTCGATACATAGTTGACATAAAGTTCGATACTTTATTTGAACAGAAAGTCGGCTATACGTTTTTGCCTGTATACTTAATTTTATATTTTTGTCGATTCATAGTACTAAGCTTTATTATTCTTTATCTATCACGACATATTTTGATATGATAATAGAAAAAATTGCTTACAATATAAACTTTGGGTTTTAATTATTTGGAAGATATTACGTAACACGGATTAAAGTATTCGGTTATGTGTTTTTATTCACAAACATAAATGTTCGGCTCTAATATATTATCTGAATAATGGATTTTCAACTTGACTTGTTAAATTATATGGTGGAATCAAAATGACTATTATAATGATAATAGTAACTATGACTAGCCTGAATTATAGTACCAAAATTTATTTACAAAATATCGCATGCTTACAGAGTAGGTGACCGACAAAATCATGACCGGTTCGTCGGCTGTGTCTGAAACGTTATTATCTCTATTCAAAGAGCTTCACTTCCGTTTCGGTGATCCAACCAAGTGTTTCTTTTTTCTTTCAAACACACTCAAGTAGTTCTTTTGGTGTCTTTGTTACATTATTTTCTTTTATAATATCTGTGGGATTTAGTGACAACAGATGATCGTGATTAATCTAATAAAACTTCTGATTTATTTCGTTTGTTGTTTTGTCCCATTTTCTTATTTTTAGTAACAAAATCTACTATACGCCCTAATAATAGCAAAGCTATTTATATAATTATTTCTATATAATTTTTATAATTTTTTGTATAAAGTTAACAGACACTTTTAATACGAGAGTAACGCTTCCGTATTATCAGATTTCGAGTTTCGACGTATATCGTGTTATTATCGAAAACAGTAGGATTATTCTCTGTAATATACGGCTTAAAATCCATATAATTGGCATGTCGATTGTTTAATACTCACAAAAGCCTGTCGGTTAGACGTTACTATCACCAGCACACAGGCTAAATGGATCAAGTGAAGCCTCCCGGAAGATTATCTGTTATCAACTCCGCGTTTCATGTTAAAGCTTTCATGTTAAGTTTGGTGATTAACTTTATTTTAAATGATATTATCAATAATAAGTGTATTATTATGGTATGCCGTCACGTAAAAACTGATCAGTTTTTTCTGCTACAATTTTTCTTTAAGTGTGTACCTAAAAGTTGTTAGTGTTGTTACCTGAGCTATCTATATTTTTTTTTAGAATCCCAACATCATCTTAATCTATCTAATTCACAAGAAAAACTAGTGACGTGGAAATCTTATTATAATATTTCCACGCTGTTCTAAATGTTTTGGATAGCAAAGTGTGTCGGGCCAGAGGAAAATTTACGGACGTGAAAAATTGTGCACGTACGTGCTGCTACGTTACGAGATAAAAATATGTTTTCTCCTAAGATTAAACTAAAATTTCGCGTCAAGTAGCGGGGACATTTTGTTAAAAATCGCATTTGAGCAAACGAAATTTCCGAGGTGACATTTTGTTTCAGACGTTGGTAACTAAACGTTTTGGTGCGCTGAAGATAGCCTTATGCTTTATAATATTATTTTTGACTTTACTATATATAGACGATAAGAAAACCAGGTCACCTGATAGAAAGCATCTACCGTTGCCCGTGGACATTCGAAATATCACTGGAGTTGCAGGTCATTTAAAAAGAAATACGCTCCATTCTTGAAGATTTTTAAACTACAAAAACCCTTTGCTGTCTTAGGACCCAGAAAGAAATTAATTAGAAGAAGATAGGAGGAGTAGAAAGTAGTAGAATTTACACACTAATTTCAACAGCACAAAGTTGCTATGACCGAAAATATATTATGCATAACAAATTTATAATATGGTTATGTGTATAAAAGTGTTATGATTCAGCGATATACCGAGTAAAAATCTTCACAAGATATGGCAATATTTTCGTGCATCCTTCGTTCTGGCATAGTCTGGTAAATAGAACAATCTCATTTTTTGCCACAATCCATTTTCAACCGGAAACACGACAATTCACGGGCAGCTACGTCGCTTCGTAGAGCCAGGTCCTATTGGTGCGTTGCGTTGCACTGCGTTACATCACGTCAAAGCTACGACGTTTTATATAATAAATAATTTTTACTAGTTTGTGCCTGCAAATTCGTAGTACAAAAGTTTGTATATCACGCGGGAACCGTGCATTTTCTCGGGATAAAAAGTATCCTATATGTTGCGCAGACCTGTAGCGTATACCGCACTGTCGGAGTTAAGAACGTTGTGCCGCATGAAATATATTGCGTTAATCGTTGCGTCTTCGTAAAATTCGACGTACGATGCAGGTTATATAGTACTCCTTATCGATTTCGATAACGGCGACCCCAGATATTAAGGATCATTTCTAGTATGAACCCTTGAGTGACTTGCAAGGTCGAACTAGGTTTTGAATGTCCTATCACATACATTACAATAAAGTTAGCCGGCAGAGTTATATGTATAGGTGCTACACCTATATAGGAAGACTTATGTCTATCTTTACGTAATTGGCGCTTTTGAGCCAGGTTGTACAACGTACTTTACGACGTGGGCATAGATGTAGGTTGTACATCGAACATTAGAACGAAAACGCAAGTGTGGCATAGACTGCGTTGATCAGTTGCGACAACGCAACGCAACACACTAATGGAGCCCGGCTAGTACGTCGTACATTACCGCGGCAACTATTGTATACGGGAATAATTAAATATGTAATTAACGAATTAATATCCGAGTATTGTTTGTTTTGCTTAATGGCTTTTGTAATTGCTTACGGGTTGTTAATGTTTATTTGTATCTTAAAAATAGGTTTAATGTATATATTTTTTATAAAAATAAGGAGGCAAACGAGCAAACTGGCAACATCCGGGTTGCATGTGCGTTGCCGGCCTTTTAAGATACGCTCTTTTCTTGAAGGTTTGTAGGTTGTAGCGGTCCGGAAATTACTGTAATTATAGTTTATTCATATAGCGTTTTCCGTTTTCAATACAGTTTAAAAAATAAATTCGAAGTTAGTAGGATAATAAATACTATGTATATTATCTAACAAGAAATGAATGAATGCTTTAGAGAGACGATCTTATTTGGCGTAAAACAACGTGCAAAATGTTATATCTAAAATTTTTATACATTTATAAAGTAAATTTTGTACAAGCTAATGTTGTACCATTGCCTGTTGTTTTTTTTTTGTATATATTCTTTGTCTTCGAATAAATAAATAAAATAAATAAATTTAAAGATTTACACTTGTTCCGTTCGTGTTTTAAGATTTATGAAACCAAAGGATACTGGTACACATAGTAGTTGTTGCCCGCGACTACGTCCGCGTGAAACTTTGTAAATGATATCGTTTTTCCAACCTTTAGGAGCGTGCTGTTTTATAGCCTTTCTCGATAAATGGACTAACCAACACAAAACAATTTTTCAATTTCGTCCAGCAGTTCCTGAGATAAGCGCCTTCAAACAAACAAACTCTCCAGCTTTATATAATTAGTATAGATTCTGGTACACCATCGGCGATGGCCGGAGGCACAATGAGATCTGTGTTTTGAATTTGCACCCCATGAGACTTCCAGGAGCTAACGAAATTTAGTGGGTAATAGATTTGATTTCCGTAAAGAAACGTTGATCCGTTTATCTGCTATTTTCTGCCTGACTTCCCAAAGCTTGGAGAATTTTTGTGAACTTTGACGATGATAGAAAGGTTTAATGTTGTGCTACATAATATAGTAGTTGTTGCCCGCGACTACGTCCGCGTGAAACTTTGTAAATTATATCGTTTTTACAACATTTTTTTGGTATTTCCCGTAGCGTGATGTTTTATAGCCTTTCTCGATAAATGGACTTACCAACACAAAAACAATTTTTCCATTTCGTCCAGCAGTTCCTGAGATAAGCGCCTTCAAACAAACAAGCTCTTCAGCTTTATATAATTAGTATAGATTTTGCATTTCCACATTATCGGGTCTAATAATCGTATGTAGTTGTCCGATATCGAACCGAACAATTTAAAAAATGGGTAGGTACATGTTATATTTCATGCACTTTCCTCCGATATTGGATCAAAACCCGACACCTATGTCAGTTTGTATGATGCGAAAACGCTCTTAGCGTGGTGGTGGTGCTCAACATTACCAATCAAGAGCGTTTTCATGGTGTAACAAGACGAGAACATTTGTCTAATTGTCTCCAGCTCTGAAAGTTTTTTCCACTTTTTCACTATGTTAACTCATCCTCAAAAAAGTTTTACCTGTTAGTTAGCTGTAAGTTACCTGATGGATATCAACTGCCGTCACCCATGGACACTAGTGACATCCGAAGAGTCGCAAGTGCGTTGCGGCCTTTTATGGGGTAATGGGAATAGGGATAGGGTATTAGGGAAGTTGGATCACCGGTAAACTCACTCACTGAACGAAACACAGCACAACGCCGGTTCACGCCAGTTCTCTGTCTTTGAATAAATATTTCATTGCGTGACCAATAAAACATACGGAAAGGACATCGATGCACCAAAGTTTACCCATATTGATCCGCGGGTGTGTACTAAATATAAAGTTCAATAAAAGTCCCCCATGCGATACGAAGTCTCGGATTTATCGGCCTAACCCCATGTAAATAAATAAAGTGGAAGCATGCATTTCTTATGAGAACTTAGCCCGTAGCCGGCGAGTATCGATTCAGTTATTGTTTACATTGGCTGGGCATTATGCAAAATGTCAGCGGAGGTGGTGCGATGTTCTTCGGGATTTCAATTTGTGTTTTTTATTTACTACGCCTTCTTTACACGTTTTGTAGACTCTTTAAGAAAAGATTTTAATCTTTAACGTTTTTTCTTCTTTATAATACCAGATGTAAAATTACTACGCTATCTCTTTGATATCCAGCTCGTCTATCCTTTCTTTTTTTATGATATTTAGGGGGCAAGCGAGCAGACGGGTTACCTGATCGAAAGCAGTTGCTTTCGATCAGGTACAACGCAGTTGCGTTGCCTTTATGAAGACATAAGAAATGGATTCCTATAGAGATAGGGATTAGGGAAGTTGAGCCATCGATAAACTTACTGAACGAATCACAGCACAATGCCGTTTCACGTCAGTTTTCTGTGAGAACGTGGTATCACCTCGATCGAGCCGGCCCATTCGTGTCGATGGCTCTCCCACGGGAAGTGCTTCACCGCAATAAGTAACACTCCGTCGAGTTTACACAACTTCTCTCATCATTATTTCATGATTTGTCATCAATCGGAGAGATGGTATCACATATTTTTGTCAACAGCCGACAAACAATCTCGGTAAGCGCAATCAGATTAAAACACTTTTAACAGTGGATAAAAGTTCGATTTGGGAAAAAACGGGAAAGAAATATAGCACAGGTAGCGAGGTTCCAATTCAATCAGCTCCCTTTGGTACATTTCGCTCGTGATTTGATGGGATTGTTGAAATCGGGATAGGTTGAAAAAAACTTGCCGTAATGGAAATGGCGTGTTGGGTGAATAATGAGTTTATCGTGTGTTAGTCGAGGATCTCATATTATACTATGAATGTTTGCAAAAGATATATGTGTAAGTTTATGTGGCAGTTCATTCAGACTATGGAGACAAAGTTTTATCCGGTGAAATAGTTTGAACTCATCAAATCTATATAATAGTATATCATAGTAGTAATCTTACTTTTCATACTAATATAATAAAGGCGAAAGTTTGTGAGTTTGTGAGTGTATGTTTGTTACTTCTTCACGCATAAAGGGTTTGACCGATTTGATTTAATATAAGATACTTTTACTGTGGAAAATTTACATTATTTTCCCTTATAAACCGTGGGGTACATTGCATAAAATTTTTCGAGGTATTTTCAGAGGTATTTTTTTTTACCCAACTCCTTTAGCCGAGATTTTTGAGGTGGTAAGGGATAGCGTCACACAGAAGCTATCATTTTCTACAGAACTCAAAAAGTTGACTTCTACGTCATTTGTCGGATTACATCCATTCAATACCATATTTCTATAAGTCTCTCATTTATTTTCGACTTTTCAGATAGTTCATGCCAACGTCGAAATAAAATCTATGTTTTATGTAGTAATTAGTTAATTAGGGGTCCTTATTTCCTTCTCCTCATTCTCCCTGGAAGTCGGGAATATCAGAAATCTGGGATATATGCCCCAATTTATCGTCTATTGTTCGTATCGAATAAAATATATCGTTGTATCGGAGAAGGCGAACAACGAAGAGGCGGGTCTCTGCGATTTGTCAACATCATGCCGATTACGTAGACGTCTCTCAAAATAAATTGGATTTGGTTTAAAAGACACAAAAGATTTACTTTGGACATTATTGTATCCTTTGTTGATCCGTGAGTTCCGAGTGGGGGTGGGAGAAAAATCACGCGTTCGAAATCTGAGCGGAAAACACTTCACATCATAATATCATCAACACATGACACATGATATATTTATACATATAATAAAACAGTAATATTGGCGTATCTGTACAAGTAATATTTTTACAAACTCATCAATATAGGGGGCTTAGGAACAATAATAGAATACAAATCGACAAAAAAAGTTGTCTGTCTGTTAACAGACAACTTTTTTATTAGATAAACAAATCTGTTTGTCTTTTTGTACGCGCTAATTTGTAACTATTGAACGGATTCTAATAAATCTGTTTTTATTTAATAGCTATTACGTCTAGGCAACCACATAGGATACTTTTTATCCCGGAAAAATGTACTGTTCCCGTGATAAAAATGTTTGCACAGCGAAGTTGCGGGCATCAACTAGTTAATAATAGCTAGTGAGAAAGCGCAACAAAGAGCTTGCAAAATTTTTGAAGTGCTGTGACATTAGATTTACCAAAGTTTCTTTTGACTGTAACATTTTTATGATGATATGATACATCTGGATACTGAGTCCGCCCAGTTTATCTTTACAGTTGCACATCATAACATATTTTTTTATTTGTTTTTTATTACTATTTCATTTAAAAACACGTCATTTCATGTACTATGCAAAAGAAAGAACCTTGGCTTCTATAGTTTTTCCGTAAAGTGTACCACAAACATGTACGGGGAGAGGAATATAGAGGGTCGCTTTGCTCGTCCAATAATATGAAGTCTTCTTAATTTTCAGTAATCGATTCAGTAATCGAAAGTTTTTTCCCTGAGTTTTATATTATACAAAAAAATTACAAGTATTTCTTTCACGACATAAACTTAGGCATAAACTCGGTGAAGAGAATACCAAAGGTAAGAGCTTTTCGAATTTCACGTTTGAGAAGCCACGTACTAAAGCTCCACGTGCAAAATCTTTGAATTAATCCCAGGCAGTACACACAGTTATTATATACTTTACAACTAGAGGCTAACTTTAATCTCACCTCGTCCAAATAATACGTATATCGTCTGGAATTCTAATACGAAGTGTATTAACGATAAAAATAAAACAAAACTGAACTTAAAGTTACTTAGGCTTCTAAACCACCGTACGAAATTTTTCTCTCTCAGACATTAATGCTCAAAGGGCTGTCGTCAATTTCCGTGAACAAACAAAGTGTGCCCGTATTTAACGCATTCCAAACACATCCCAGGGCTAGAAGGGTCGCTACGTGGTCTAAATGTTTCAGACGAATTTACATCCATATAAAACTATACATTTGATTTATTTGTCTACTGAAACCGTTACGAACTTTGTTCTACGAAAGAGTTTGTGTTTTGTTTTTTTTTGTGCTATTTTTACTTATGTTTAAATATGTCATAAAAACCGAATGGAAAAAATATTTTTGGCGATACTTTTTTCACAATAAACTCTAACCCCCTTTTTCATAAAAATATCTAACTAATCAAGGTTCGCTGTCCCTTTCTGGAATATTGAAAACGTCACAGAAAGGAACAGCGAACCTTGATTAGTTAAACATTGTTTAGATATTTTTATGAACAAGGGGGTATATGTTTAGAGTATAGATGGTACTCGTAACTTAATATTTAGTTACCCATGAACATGGGTGCCTACATTTAAACCCTGTAACGTGTGACTGCAGTACTGTCGAAGTAGTGAGTACGTATAAATATCTAGGTCTCTTAATTGACAACCGCTTCAAGTGGACGGACATGTGTGACAAGATGCGTATGTATGCGTACGTTGTTTGCCAAATTTACATTAATTAAGGAAAAAAATCCGTATCAAACCTTACATTTACTTTACACAACACTAGTAGAATTGACTATTTCGTACGGCAGAACTTAACACATCTTAATACTATATACCAACTTCAACTAAGAATATTCAAAATAATGATAACAGAAAAGATAAAAAATGACTTTAGAAATAACTATCATAAGACGTTTTGTTTTTGTAAAAGTTTACCCGTACAAGATATGTTTGAATATTCGATAACAAAAGAGAACTTCTTTAATCTAAACATTCAAAGACATAAAACACATCATATAAAAACACTTAGTATAAATAATGCAAAATGAATTATCCCAGAATTTAGTAACCTATACGGAAATCAATGCATCGAATACTTGTTACCTACGTAGTGTAGTGTAAACACACTACCGCGACCGTTGGAGCTAAAACGAAACATTAATGATAAAAATATTAAAAAGAAGCTAAAAACATATTATTATAATACATTGAACAAAGATACCGATAAATAATTTGTAATGAAAAATAAATCAACAGTATAAATGAAAGAATTAAAAAATATTTACATTAATATTGTAATCTATCCATCTTCCCCTGTGACAGTACTCGTTAGGTAAACACGAAACCGGTTGTGTTCTCTGACTGTGCGCGCCGCTCGCATATTCTATGTCTATTGCCCAGTGAAAAATGCACAAATAGTCAAGTTCATAGGAACTGTATAACATATTCTTTCATTGTAAAGTAGTATGAGCATTGATGATTGATGTACCAGCGCGGTGTACGGACAAACCCTTCAGGTTTTTGTTACACCGTAAATATGTTGTAATCTGTTAACTTTGTAGAGAAATAATAAATAAACTCCGTTGCGTCAAAATTCCTTTATGGCGCGGGAACCCTACATGTTTCCAGGATAAAAAGTATCCTATGTCCTTTCTCACTCAAAGTATCCCCATACCAAATTTCAGCAAAATAGGTTTAGCGGTTTGAGCCTCGATTCCTCATACGTTAAAACTCATCAAGCCGTTTAGGTTGCAGAGCGTGCCGAACGATTGTACAGAGTATGTATATATACATACTCTCGAAAAACATAACCCTCCTTATGCCGCAGTCGGGTAAAAAGTACACCAAATAGGAAAATATTGTTCCCGAAAAGCTGAAAGCGGAACGAAAATTAGGAGAGCTCTTCATGAAACAACAATACATACAGTGGGCTCGCGGGGGCAATGAACTCCACACAATCGGTAATAAAGAAGGCGTATGACTGGAATGGGACGATATGATACTTAGGGACCGGACATGGAAATATCATTTTGCCAAAATAAGATTTGCTTATCGTGAAATTGTATGCGAATATAACAACATAATATTGACTTTTGTCAAATTGTGGTAAATATAAAAAAAGATAATCTTTTGAAGATTATTTTTAACCCCTGACGACTAAAGATCTGTGTGTGTCAATTTCATCGCAGCATTCAAATAGACGATATGCTACTTATTTTAGTATTACTATTTAAGGCTAATAGTTATTTAAGGCTAATAATAATATAACTAATGTTATAATAATTATTGTCATGATAGTTCTGTGGCATGATTTGTTAAAAAAATGTATTTTTAAATTAAATGTGTTTAAAAGTCATGGCAAGAAGTTTAAAAAATAATTAAAAATAAAGCAGTGATCAAGCAGTTGATGTTTTTTATATATTTTTAAACTTAACTTTAATAACAGCGCCTAACTTTAATGACAATTGCTAGTCTATCAATCTAAACCTATTTTTCTTGAACGATGTATTCTTCTTTTGTATATTTTTGATTCGGAATAAACCCTTTCAGTCGCTAAAAGGGTTTATTCAGAAAAATAAAGATTTTGAAAGTGCATTTGATCGATTCGCAACCAAATCGACCGAGTTCGAAATGAATTTTAAACTATGGTTTAATCTACGCATTCTAGTTTTTGTGGTGAAAGTTTCAGACGTTGTTTTGCGGAAATTGCGGATAGTTATTCTACAAGTTAAATTGGAAATTGTTTGATACATTATAGATTTTCGAAATTAATACATTTTAAGCAACGTTATGCACTTTTTGGGACGCAAAAAAGTATTAAACCCCTAAAATATAGTTAATACCTCATGGAACATTTTTAAGACAAAGTTCGTTTTTGACTTCAATGTCTGTTGGTCTGTTGGTCTGTCTGTTTATCTATCTCCAGGCTGTATTTTAATAACAGTAATAGCTAGAGAGTTAAATTTACACAAAGCTTGTATTTCTGGTGCCGCTACGACAACAAATACAAAAAACAAAATAGATGAAATATATAAGGGTTTCTCTAGAGAAACCCTTATATACTAGTAAAACAAATATGTTTTTTCCTTTCTAAATGATAGATTGATAATTTCGACCCGCTTGCAATCCAATTCCAGCGGTCAAAGACACTGACTTAACGCACGCAACAATTTTTGCCTATTTTTTTTCTCTCTGTTGGTACTGTCATTGCGCAAGTCCAACTCGCAGTTTTCCGGTTTCTTCACTTATGTGTCATTAATTTATGTGATGTCAAATATGTGAATTTTCTAATTCGCTGGTCATTTGAATTTCGAGGCAAATCACTTTTATCAGACGATTCTCCTTTTACCTAATTAAGTGTCGTATATGGAACAATTTATAAAATGTTTTATCACTAAAGATGGTTGCTAGAGACATGTTCATAGAGTCGTAGAAATTATTTACATTTCTACAACTGTAACATCATTAATAACTCGAAAATATAACTTGTTCCCATCTTACGATTAAGCTCTTAATATCCGCGGCTTACCAGCGAGGTGGGTTATTCTGTAAGTGTTAGATAATTAATTGTGAACACGAAACTTACATAGTGTCGCACAGTGATAAATCTCACGTAGTAGTGGGTCGCAGATGTCCCAGATATTTGGGCCTATGTTTAATTGTACTGTGACAGATTGAGTAACTGACTGTTTCTGCAAAACTAAGTAGCGGGTAGTCGTTAGGACGTATTCAGACATTTCATGATAACCTAATTTAAATAATGGGTTTACCAGAATAATGGATCAAGTCATTTATTCATTTGTCGTTTATAATATTATTCATATATTTTCTGTATAAGCGTTGCAGTCTCCATTAGGTTTAAATTAATTCTAAATACTCCAAAATATTATCATTATTGAATTAAACAAAATCTGAAAAAACTGTTTTATTGGTTAAATGGTTTCCCAGCCTTTGACTTTTTAGATGTGAAAGCAAAATCCTAAAGAATAAAATATGTGTAAAAACACTAATTCATATTTTTCAACTCTTTCCCTTGAAATACAAATTTAATAATTACAATGAATCCTATTTTTTGTTTTGGGTATCTCACATTCCCATCCCAAAATTAAATTCATCCAGGGTTTTCTGAGAAATTTGTAACTGATCCATTCCAAATCTGTAGCTTTTCATAGCTCAGATAACTTCTTAGAAAACCCTTGGATAACAAAGATATAATATTAGCTTTATAAATGAATAGGAATGTTTTAGCAAAGGTTGATTGTAAGGGTACGACCACACTATCCAACACCTTGCGGTTTCGACACAACACATACTAATTTGGTGACTTTATGTAACAGCCGATAGATTTCATTAGATCATTGATTCGGTCCGTCATTTTGACGCATTACAGATTCAAGCATGCAACAGCCTAATAAAATATACTAAATGAGTTTCTAACAATCAATAATATAATATGAAGTTTGCAATAGCATCAAAAAAGTATATTTAAGAAAAAAATTAACAAACTATCATGTTTATTCAAACGGAACAACCGAGTTGGCAGGACTAATCCAGTTTAACGTAGATCGGGTCATCTGTCACTGAGTATAGGACAGTAAATTACGTGCCTTCATCATCTCGAAGGCCTGAAGCCTGTATGTGTATAATATTGTATGTTTCCGTTTGTATACTGCGTTATCTATACTAATAATATGAAGCTGAACTTGTTTGAACGTGCCAATTGTAGGAATTACTGGACGGAATTGAAAAATTATGTAGGTATTGGTTAGTCCATTTATCTAGAAAGGCTGTAGGCTATATAACATTATGCTACGACCAATAGGAGCCGAGCAGCAATTAAAAAATGTTGCATACACTTCATAATTTATAAAGTTTCACGCGGGCGAAGTCGCAGGCAACAACTAGAGTGTATAATATATAGTATTTTGATGTTTGTACACTCCGTATATATAAGGAGTTGCTGTCATCTTCATAGTACATGCTGTAAAAAAATAAGTAATAATAGTTACTACAGGTCTTGTAAGAGTCTCCTTTATAGAGTTCACTGATAAGAAGCAGCGCTGAAAGCGATTTTTTTATACTTTGTATGGGTTTTTTTTATGGGCTTTGCCTTACCCATAAAAAATACTTTTTTTTCAATTTCGCTGTTAGTACTTTTATAGTAAACTCTATATAAAGAAAACATACAAATCCTAAATTATTATCACTTACTTTTGTTACACCTTGTATATAGCGATGTAAATACTGTAATATAATTTATAATTATATATATTAATTTGGTTTACGCCGAGTTTTTTCTACTTCAATGGTAATTAACATCACTATCGGTACAGCCAGTTGCACCACCAAGCCTCTTGTAAACTAAAAAACTTACCTAAAATTGATTCAAAGCATTATTTTACCAAAAGTCACCCTCAAATTTGTTGCGTCAAAATTCATTTATCGCGCGGAAGCCGTACACTTTTCCGGGATAAAAATTGCCCTATGCCCATCCTCGGGACTCAAATATTTATATAGAAAATTTCAGCAGATTTGTTCAGAAGAGCCGTAAAGAGATAACAGACTTACAGACAAAAAGGAACATTTATAATAGAGGTATGGAAGTGAGTAGTTAATGATGAGACACATAGTAACATTGTTTGCAATATACTCAAGGTAAGATGCTCTGGAAGTTTTCTGTTTATCCTCACTTTCAATTTTGTGAGTGCTAGGTGTTCTTAGCGCTTGTATGTACAGTAAATAACGTCATAGACACGGAGGAAGGATAAAACTTGGGAACAACACTGAAACTTAAAGTGAGCAGGTACTTTGACATAACATAAACCAATAAGAATTAATGTCAACATGACGTGGGGCTTACTTTGAAAACTTTAAGAATAAAAACAATAGAAGATGTAAGTAGATGAAGTGTTTGATTATGTAAGCTACCTTGACCTTTATATTGTATTGAAGAACGTATTTTTATTATGATTTCTTTTACTTCATCGACTGTAAAAGTTAAAGTTATATGAAGGGACTTCCATCGAGCGAACAGTTTTCCGTATCCGCTGAATACCTACTTTTTCTTCGATTCTGACAATCACTTGCTTTCTAAACAACTTTCATATACAAACGGAAGATTTCACGAAATCCATTACTGCTCCTAACATCGTAATTACAATGAAACCAAATACTTACAATGAATATAATTCCCCAATACACATGCTGGTAAGACGGGCCCTAAAGCCGATTAAAGTTAATGTTAGAATAGCAAAGAGCATTCGCATGTAATCTGCCAATGATTGTATAATAAGGCTCCCGAGGATAAACCCGTAATGTTTTATTTAAACTGCCTTTCATAAATATGGATGGTTTTAATGCCTGATCCATACATTTTAAAAACTCATAGATTTTTCACATATCATTTAAACCTTTCGATAATTATAGTTGATTGATTTTTTCGGCATTGAGTGATTTTACCGTAGGCCCAACTTCTTGTAAAAAATCTATATAAACCTTATTTCTTCATATTTATCAAAAGGCTGACAAGAGACGCAACGCTTCTGCTGTCACAAGTGTCCATGGGTGACCGCATTTACTTTTCCATCTGCCCCGTCTGCTCGCTTGCCCCCTAAATAATAACCAAAAAAAAAATATAGCTAAGATTTGTTTTATTTCTATTTAATCAAAAAGACATTGTAACATAATACAGCGACAAAAAACCCTGACAGGTTTATCGCGTCACTGGTTCGCGCTCCTTATGAACATTAATAACATAAATTAATTTACAGATATAAAACAATACGAACTAAGAACTATTATAAAACAAACTCGCCAGCCGATTAAAGAGAATACAATCACTACGTTTAACGTTATCAGCCGAACGCTCGGCGCACGCGACATCGGACGCGCATACCGTACGTCTTGATCGTCTTATTACTGCAAACATTGTGTCATTCATTATCCACAAACATACCTTTGCTTTGCGACGCGTCACAGAAAGAAAGAATATAGAAAGCTCCGACTTTTTAAATAGTGCCGCATTATGTTTTACGATATGCCGCTACGTTATACTGTCGAGGACAGAACTCCGGACGTAGGGGATTAAATAAGGAGGTTGATCGTCACGTGCGAGGTGAGTATCGAAGTTATGTGTCATATTATGATGTCTTTTTCGTCCCAACATTAAAGAAACGTAGGGCGGTCAGCAAACAGCTGTAACAAGAGCTGTAGCACGTCCTTATTTTAAGCTGAAGTTTCAATTTTTCTAACAACTTTTGAAGGCAACTCCAGCAATACCATGCGTGTCCAGGCTACATAATTACAGTAACATGTTGATATTTCGCTACAATTCTCACAGAATAACTTAATATTTTAATACAAGTGGCGTAGAGAGGGAATATCAATTTACACGAAACGTTGTCAGTCCCGGACATATTAAAACAAGACTTAATCAAATGAAAACACGTATAATATCGTTTAATACATTATTCATAAGATTAATTGAAAGCCACTGTAGCGAGAATCTTCTCATTAATTTCAATATTGCGTTCCGAACGAGTCTATCGATATGTTTCTATTTACATAGGAGAAACGAGTTGTCGAATTCGATTTGACTTGCTGCCTTAATTCATTATTTTGGAAAGGCTGTCGTTTAGGCTACGTCGCTACGAGCTGTAATCGTGTGTTCAGTGTTGCATTGACAATCCCTTCTATCTCTTTGGGCCACGCTTTTCAGAGAATTATTATCCAATAAACATAATGAAAATTTAATCCCATAGACAGTGGCGCTGCCTGCTTAATCTGTGTAAGCGAAGCTTTTGAAATAATATGAATTTGAGCGGATTCTTATACATATATTGGCCGTCCTGTGCAACATTCAAAACGGAAAATCAAAATGAATAATCTTTTTACAACGCTGAATGTTTTGTGAAAAGTTGAATATTTAAAAGCTGATAGGGTGATAAGTACTTGGTAAGGCAATAGGTTGTTGTATAAAAATGGTCTCGCTGTTATATGAGCACAGTGAGATGTCAAAAAATGTATCGGATAATTTCATTGATTTTTAAATATAATTTCTTCATACAAAACTTGCAAATGTATTTTTTCTGAGGATATTGCGTTCGCGTGATCATTGGCACAGAATAGTAATTTTTCATTGGTCAACGCTTAGTGTAGCGATCGTTTTCTGGATGCGCGGTAGTTTTAAGTCAGGTGAATCAGGGCTCAGGATATTATATTATTTGGCGTCCGAATAATCATCTCATTAACGAACAGCTCTGAATTTCTTTGTGTCTGATACATCGATACAGATTACCCGACGACTACAAACAACGTGACAACGTGAGGCTCGTTAGGGCTCCAACGCCAGGGGAATATAAAACATCTCAGTTATTTCATTAACATACTGTAAGGGTTATACTTTTATAATATGTTTAAATGAATCTAAATATAATCACTTTATGAACAGTCTTAAGAGCTGTTCTACCTTGAGTCTACAAGATGCTAGTTAAAATGTTTATAGTTCTTAAAATATATGCTCTGAAAAGTAACTTCTGACGTGAAGAGACGCCCATCAAAATTATTTTGTGCTAATAACAAAGCACCTAGCGGATGTTTCACTTCTCCCTGACATGTGTGAAATAGACTTTTGGTCAAATAAGTTGTGAATAACATATGCGGCGCTAATTGAGAAGTTGTGCAAGAGGCCCTGATTAGTATAAACTACTTAACATCTGTACCTTTTGATACAGTATTTGATGGCGGTAGCATCGCCAAGTCGAGCGCGAAGCAAACACTGCCGTATCATCTTTACAGGAACCATTTCGCTGGAACTTTAGCCCTATTTGAGATCCTCTGGATAGTACCTGAACTGCCGAAACCGAAAACTGAAATTTGCACCGTCTAATAAACTCACACACACACACATACTTGAAATCCTAAATTTCAAGCCTGTAGGTCATTTAGTTCTAAAGTTAAGCGATGGCAAAGTTTCGCATTTTCGACACTCACTCACTCATGATTATCCAAATAGACTTTCCATGAACTCAGAGAGCTGAAATTAAGTAAAAAGCTCAGGTTTAATGGTCACATAAAAGGAAAACTATAAAAACTAGGATCGTCGATTTTTTTACTTCTACCCACTAACGAATTAAGAATGGTCAAAGGCTAGTCATACAAAATTGATTATAATAATAAACAAATGACAGTAAGGAACTTTTAAAATGTCATGCCTTAGTCTGGATTTTATTACTTTTTAGGAAGAAACAAGCCGCTCAATCGAGACTTGGCCCGTTTCTTAACAGATTGTTTTTGGTGGGATCATTATTACATATATTGGCACGCTCTCAACTGTTTTCTTTTTTACAAACTCATGCAACCTTATATAAGAATCTGAAAATCCTCGATTCTTTTCGAGCTTATAATATAAATAATATATTCAGTTAGGAATGCATTTCCGCGTACTCTAATGGGAGTTCCGACCGAGAGTGCTCCAACTCGATCGGGATTTACTTAGTTTTTGTCCGATATTTTGTATTGTACGAGTTAATATTTTTACAAAAGTCTATCCTATTTTGTATTGGTCGAATAATATAGCAGTCAAGCAGATGTTATTAAGTTTTCATTAAAATTTCTCGTTTTCATCGATGATATCTTTGGCATTCTTTTCATTTAACCAATGTTTCCTAGGAAGGAAAAACAAATAATATCAATATACAATTAAGAAAATTAATGTTCAGATGACCTGCAAACATGTCAATTCTTCTCTTTCTATTATTTTAAAATGTACTTTAATATACGATTATGTTTAACAAAAAATTAAAACCGACTTCTAAAGGAAAAAACAAAAATAATAAAAAAGAAACTAAAAAGTATCAAATAATATTTATTCACTATTAAAGACCATACTATAATAATATACCAGTTATAATATACCAGTACCTTCGGAACCATGGTACACCTTGGTACCAAATTATACTTTTTGGTAACATATACCTAGGATGATTCTATGGAATCTAAAATCACTATATGTTTCCATACAAATTTTTAAGAGTTCCCTCGATTACTCATAGTTTCCATCATCAGCCACCACTATGGTGAACATGGGACCTATTCGGAACAATATCCCTTTACAAGAAAGAAAAAAATTTTGAAAACCGGTTCACAATCGGCGGAGCTGCGGTTGAACATACATACTCGTATATCCACAGCCAAATATATATACTCCTCGTTTTTGGAAGTCGTTTAAAAACTAAAATAGATAGAAACTCACAATATACGGACTTAAAAAATAAGATTATATTAAAAGCCTTTTATTGACTTTCACGAATACGTCAAGCATAAATTTAACGAAATCGATTGAGCCGAGTTATATCCGTATTATAATGTAGATATTTTTTTATATTTCTATATTCACAAACACTTATCAAGGAGCCTCAAAAACAAATCTATTATTGGAGAAAATAATGCTTTTAACGTAGCTTAAAAAGCTGGAAATAGTGGAATTCACAGAAAACCAAGCTTAATAATTACGTCGCATATTACTAGAAGACGTAGGATTTCATATGAAACTTATCACAATGGTGAAGCTATAAAAACTTGAAATTACTCCTGCCTATTGTTAGTCTGGGAGTACGCTCTCGACTCCTACCAGACAATATGCAGATCCGTCGACCCTTATATTGCACGTAAGTTTGCGTTGTTAGGACGTACGAGTATTATGCAAATTCTTGTACGCAGATTATGTTCAGGTCGTAGACTTAAGACAGAGTAAGTAGAGTATAAAAACGTCACTGTTTAGGGTGCCCCATATTAGGGCACTCTAAATAGAGACGTTTTCACATAAATTTACGCTTTGATCTAAATTATGTTTGGCTTACAGTTAAAAGAAAAGTAAGCAATAAAAAAATAAAAACTAGATACTTTGTCTTTTACTTTCTAATAAAAATATTCGTAAAATTCGTAATATTTTAAAACTTTTATCCAAATTTTGATAATAATTCAGGTATGAAAAGTTGTAACTTTTAAAATTTCTACTGATATACTACTGATATCAGTTTGTGTGGCGATTTTTTTTAGCTTTTATATTTTATGGCTAATGCTAAGCAAGTCCTTAAAATAGAATAGGTATTTGATTCGGTTTGATTTTCTGTCGTTGTCACAGGATTTACGGTGTTCTTGTTGAGATTAAAGGAATATATTACGTCTTCTTATATATTAAAACGCTAGCGGAAAACTTTGTACCTCTTTTTACGAAAGACGCGTTGATGTAATAGCATGAAATTTTTCTCAGGTATAGTTGATATACCAATATTATTTTAAAATATGCTGTAATCATGCATATTTTTAATAAATAAAATGAAACGCATATTACAATATTTTGAAATGACACGATAATCATACACAAAATTATTTTTTGTTTATGGCTTAAGTCTGTGATTTTTTTTTCATAAAATAAAATGTAACAAGACCTTTACGCCAAATTGAAGTCTGTGATTGAATTGAGAATAGATAACATTTTTAAAGCTCCTCTACACGATGGAATTAAATATTTATGATCGAATTTCGACCACAGGGTGACTTTTAGTTTTTATATAATATTCAAAGTAAAAAGCACACATGAATATGCCGAGATATTTCACATACTAATTTCAGTCTTTAATTTCTTAATTTTAAATAAGAATAAAAATAATTTACATACCTAAGAATAGTGTAGCTACACATCATTATCAGTAAACTTAACTACAATTTAGGCGATTCATAGAAAACAAAATTAATAGAGTTGGTTGTAATCTCATTTAAACTTTTCTATGACAGTTCACCCTCATAACCTCTAACCACAAACCGTGGACCCAAAATAACAAACATAAAATGGTAATTCCTTATCTCGTAGTAATAAAATGATAACACAAAATGTTTTCGTTCGAAATTAAATTTTCATTACTCCTGATTGGCTTACAAAGATATTAATTGATAAAAGTAATCAAGGAAAATTACCATAATGCTTGTTCAGGTGCGTTCGTGTATACTTACGCTATACGCATGTGTGTGCACGTGTGCCTGTCTATGTACGTGTGCGAGTGCCTGTGTGTGTGCGCATACGGGAAACGCAATAACTTACGCGTATCGTTACGGAGTCTCCATACTACTTACGCGGCATTTATATTCATACCCTGTATTTACATTTCATCCGAACTGAAGGTTTGGCTTTAAGGGCTAGGGTCTGCTAAATGTGCGTAATCAAAAATTTATACAACGCACAGTAAATGGGAGGGTATGTACAATGTGAGGAAAGGTTTAGGGATATAAAGATTTACTTCACTTTTAGAGAAACTACTTTTACGTCGTCGTAATAAGCTTATTTAATAAAGGTCGGTTAGTTTATTTAATAAAGGTTAAAGGATTTAAGTGCTTATTACTTTTGTATGCTCAGGTTTTTGAATAATAGTAGGAAAATAGTTTTTGCTATTATATAAAAATAAATCGGGTTTTCCTTTCCGACCTATAACTCCAGAACTCAAAAATCAGCAAAAATTTAAATGGAAAAGCAGGAAAACAGGGAAAATCAACGCGAACGAAGTTGCGGGCAAAACCTTTTTTCTATATTTTTAGGGGGCAAGCGAGAGGACAGGGTACCTGATGGAAAGCAACTGCCATCGCCCATAGACACTCGTGATATCCGAAGAGTCCCAAGTCCGTTGCCGGCGTTTATGAGGGAATAGGGAATAGGATAAGGATAGAGGGATTAGGGAAGTTGGGCCACCTGTTAACTCACAGCACCACGGCCCCACAGAAAACTGGCGTAAAACGGCATTGTGCTGTGAACTTCCCTAATCCACATAAAATCCGGCAACGCACTTGCGACTGTGTATGTGTCCATGGCAGCTGCCTTTCATCAGGTAACCCGTCTGCTCGCTTGCCCCCTGAATATCATTAAAAAATCTTTATGATGTGATACCCATAGAATCAAATTTATCGTAAATGTAACTGAATAAATAAGTAGGTTCTATTTATTTATTGATAACATAACCCGTTTACGGAACCCTAAACACATTTTAAGCACGAGTTAATAGGCAATATTCGAAGCCGAAATTGCTTCCATAACGTTGTTTTCTCTAACATCGCCTTAAACCGATTAACGACGCTTTACTTTTTCTCTAACTGCTATTTTCATTAAAAGCGTGTACAAAGGCTCAAAAAAACAACTACGTTTGCCTACGTAAAGAATGCTTCAATTAGGAGGAATTTATATTGGTTCTTTGATAGCGGATCTCCCCGACAGTTTGCTATAATGCTTTTGTGCTGCTTGTAATGCAGATAGAGATTATAGGATCTCTATCTGCATTACAAGCAGCATAAGATGTTATCACAGCACACGATTCTTTTATGAGATAAAACTTTATAAGGAACTAACGAGCCCGACAGTGTTGTCCTGTCAGGTTTATTTGTGACTCTAAAGTCTAAACCATTCTCAAGTTCTTTATACACACAACAACATTTCAGCAGATTCGGTTTAGTAGCTCAGAAGTCGTTTAGTGACAAATGCGCGCACACAAGATTTATATATATTAAAATTTTATTTCTAGGTGTTGCTCTTATACGAATCTTCGAGACGAATTTTGTTGTTTATATGCACAGTTAAAGCTAATAATCACGTATTTAGGGGTATAACATCATAAACCAAACTTTTTTAAAGCGGACTAACAACTATCAAGTAAATAACACCTGATGGAGAACATTTTTATTATCGCCTATAGACAATCTTCAACATAATAAGAGTTTCCAAATCTTACTTTCTAAATAAACTCTACCTACTTTTATTATTTCATTTAGCTTCTAATATCTAAACGCACGTCACTCCTACGATGACAATTTCTTATTTGCAGGTGAGCCTCCATCCTTTTAAGAGAGAATATAGTGTATTTTCAATTTTCAACTCACTAGTTATTTATTTAATAGGTAATAATTTTTACGGAAGACGCGTAGATGTAAAAAGCATGAAATTTCTCTCAGTTATATTAACAGTAGTGTTTTAAAGTATGGTTTATTTTTGTATATTTTTAAGAAATAAAACGCCACGCACACTACAATATTTTGACATTACACGATAATCATACACGAAATACTCTTTTGTCTATGATTGAAGTTTGATTTTCTTTTTAAAAAAAGTTAATGACCTGGTTAACGAGTCCTTTATGCCAAATTAAAGTCTGTGATTGAATTGAAAAAAAAATTGATAGCTTTCTACACGATGGATTTAAATATTCACGGTCAAATTTCGACTACAGGCCGACTTCAAGTTTATGTTTTTACACTACGCTTTTAATATTTAAATCTCTCGTGCTCTTTTTTACCAAATTACTATAATTTTATTAGTTTTAAACAATTGTCAATGACAAAGTTTCTCATTTTCAGTGACGCATTTCGACTATTGATATCCTGGACAAGAATTCTAGCTCCTGCTCTCATCCATTCCCACAAACGTCGTCCCGCAACGTGGCGTTAAGAAATTGAACAATAAATTTTTATACGTAGGTATATAAGATCCGTTAGAAACTCAATTTCGCAAAAATATGAGCAGTTAGCAGATCGTCGGAGCACCTGCGCGTGAAAAACCCATACTGAAACGCCCGAGATAAATCTCAAGATAAATCTTATGTTATTGGAACTTTTTTGGCACAGGTGTATCGGTTGTCTTAACGGTTGTTACAAGTGTAAGTAAAAATAAATTATAACTTTTCATGGTGCGATTTATTGGAAAGGCATTTATGTATGAATAATAATTGTTCACCTATATATTTATACGCGGACAGAAAACTTTGTACCCCTTTTTACAAAAGATGAGTAGATGTAAAAATCAAGCAATTTCTCCCAATTATAGTTGATTTGGAGTAGGACCGTGGAATACTAATATTATTTTAAACTATGCTTTAATATTGAATATTTTTAATAAATAAAACGCTACGCACACTAAACACACGATAATCATACACGAAGTTTTGTTTGTGGTTAAAGTCTGTGATTTTTTAAAACAAAATTCAATGGCTTGGTTACGAGATCTTTATACCAAAATGACGTATGACATTAAATTGAAAATAGATTATATTTTTTACAGCTCCTCTACACGATGGATTTAAATATATTTTACGGTCGAATTTCGACTACAGGTTGACCTCTCGTCAATATAACTATAAAACAAATAAATGAATGATTGATAGTAATTTATGATAGGCGGAAATATATTTGATTGAGTTCTATTCTAATCAGTTTAGATCTACTCATGGTGAAATAAAGTGCTACATAGTGCTGCATAGTATTTATCGTTATAAAAATACTAAAAATTTCACTCTACTAGGACAACTACCTACTTTCAGTGAGCTGCCAAGCCAGTTTCAGTGAGCTGCAAACCTTTTTTTAACATAAGAGAACTTTTAGCATTTTTAAAGCAGTCTCTACATAATCACCGATAATAATAATCGTTGATCATTATTCAGCTCGATCCTCGTGCATGCGTCTATATATATATATCTGTGGCGTGCTTGTGCACGTTTTGACCGGCAGAACATCTGTCGGATTCAGTTATGCAGACGGTTTGTCGTCGTCCAAGTACTACGGTACTTTGTCAAGAGCCTTTCTGAAGAAGTGTTGATATAGAATGTTGTAATTTCACATGCAAATCTGCGGTAAAAGCTGGTTGACGTAACAATAAAACAGTTCATAATAATGAAAACTGTTGAAATTCATAACCACATAATTATAAAGTCTGAAACGGCCAGGTTATTAACGGTTGATTCCAAATAAATGAATAAGCATACTGATCGAATATTTAATGTGAAATTTAATTGAAAATATTGGTTAACCTATGTACTCACCTTCGTTAAATTACGGTTACCTGTTGACAATAAGAAATGTTCTTGGTAATGAATATATAGCTAAAACAATTTGTAAAATATCTTACTTTATATTTCCCTTATAACTTTTTCCATTTCCTACTCCTTCATAAAGGCCGGCAATGCACTTGTGTCTCTTCGGATGTCGTGAGTGTCCATGGGCGACCGATTAAAGACCGATAATTTCGAGGTATTAAGTTTCAAAAATTCTAAAGTACTGAATTATCGCTTGTGGTTAGAGAGATGCCTAAATTTAATTAATTATATGCTTATTAACTTAATTCTAATGCCTAATTAGTCTAATTAAGCAACATGTTTATTTGGACTTTTTATTCAGCCAATAGCGATTAGCGACCTAAAAGAAAAATATCTAAATATCTTTGTAAGCAAGGGACCGAAATAATACCGCTATATATAGCACTTTTATCTTTTGATCTTTAAAGTACCTACACGCTAAAACTTAGAAAATAGAAAATTCAAAATTTTGTAACAACTTAGCTCTAAAGCCTTACAATTATTAATGAATCGTCAGCGACACCAAACTGCTATCTCCGAGCCACATGCAGCGACAACAATAACAACATTAATCAAATATCATTTTTTACTAGGGGCGATTTCAATGGCAACCCTTCCTATTGGTTTTTGCGTCCAGTAAGAGCAAAGCCGTGTTTTTCCATTTACTACCGCACGCACGATATCCTAGTGCTATGACGTCATTATGCCCTGAATATAAAGTGAGGGAATGACAAAACAGGAATTAATTTCAGATATGTCGTACGCTACGTTGAGCACGCGGGGACACACGGATGAATTAGATGATGATTGTGAAGGACTTAGGAAAGTTTAGTAAAAAACTTTTTTTACTAGAACGATTAACTTAATTGGGATTCGATATTTTTTGCTATTTCTAAAAAAACTACTAATTTTAATAGACGAGAGTTTTTTTAAAGCAGTAATACCATTAAATTACAATCTAAAAATGAAAGTTTGTAAAATGATTAACTGATCTGAAAACTTTTGAAATAACTGTCTCTAGAATCAAATATCATATATATATAGATAACAACGAGAAAAAAACACTATTAAGGTAGCTATTGTTAGTTATAATTTAGTAAAAAGATATCTTCTTTGTTTGAATATTCGTTCGTCGATTACGCTGAAACCACTTAACGAAACCGGATGTTATTTAGTATATAGAAAATATGGTACTTTAGATTCGATTTATTAGTTCTCGTTGGATAAAAAAGGAAATTTGTATTAAAGTTTTAGTTCCACGCAGGCGAAGCTACAAGTAAAAGATGGTAATAATAATTTACTTATATTATATTGAGAGAATTGTTTGCCGATCGCCACGTCCGTGTGTACCCCTGCGATAACCTCACCCTTTGCGGGCTATGTGAGGAAATTCGCTCAATTATGTCTCCCCAACTATAAGCTTTTTAGCTTATTTATCAATCAATCTTCAATTACGACAGTCTTAACACCAAAACGTCGATTCATTGCACTTAATGCGTTAATGTATTAACTCTATTAAGTTTATCGCCTTAATAATTCCACTAAAGGTAAATTTGTGCTTTGTTTTTATTTACTGAAACATACTAGTAGATAAAATATGTTTCTTTTTTTATCAAAAATAAGTCAATTTCAAAAATATTCTAATAAGATTATACTTAGTCTAGATTATAAATAAAATAAGAATGCTAAGGACCCGTTTCACTACTTCCTAAATAGTGCCAGATTGTGGATAGCCCGTCTGAAAATTACTAAAACAGCCCCTAAATATTTTAACAGAAACAAATATAATACAAAATACTCAAAAAAAACCAATATAATACAAAATACTCAAAAAAAACTTATGAAAGATATATTGCTCATTAGTGTCTGTCACTGTGTGTGTTATCATTTCTCGCTACTCAAAGTAACTCTATAATACTCTATACTACTCTATTACTTGCTAATAACAGTAAGGTCTTTAAACCTCTACATTATAGTATATTTGTTATAATGTTTGCTGAGTTACAGAATCTCGTATGTAATCTTGAGTATGTCAGCAAGTAACAACGCTTGAGGCAGACGTTAATTAGCACGCTTAATACTCCTCTACAAATACTCTAATACAAACATAATTTCCGCATGTTCCTAAATTATATAAGAACTGTTAGGCCGGCCACAAACGTAGGTTTTCCGTACAAGGAATCCGAAGCAGCGTTTGTGTAAAGTACACATAATGGACAGAATGACAAAGACCCGGCTTAAAAGAGTTTTGGAACTTGTTAGGTACGACGTATTACCCTGACGATTTCTAAGAGATAATGCTTAGAACTTAGTCGAAATTGTCAAAGCCGTACCTACGCCGATTTTCCACATTGTTTGAATTTCACTTTCTTTTTGTTGTCTTCTCTTGTAGCGATAAACTATCGCTTAACGCTACTACGCTACGCTAGCGTCATGGCTACGGGCTCAGATTGTATCGTTTAAATGATTATGTTAATTGTTTGTTAAGTCAATAAAAGTAATTGACATGATCAATTCGGTGTGCCGCCGCCGCAAACTTTCCTTTTTAATTAATTTGCACAAACAAGCGGCGCGCCAGGAGTTTTGACGTTTATTAGAATTAATTAAATGTGCTCCAAACGTTTTTACGAGCATTGTATGCTCTTTTTAGTGTAAATTAATTCTAACACATGCATTTTTAAGTAACTTAAAACGAACATAAAATTAATTTTGTAATGCAAAAAACTTTTGAAAACGATTGTACTTTTACAAAAATATAACAGAAAATGTCTGTTTATTTGTTGTATATATTAAACGCAAGGAACTACGTCAGTAGGTATGTTACGTTTTCGCGCGTAAATGATTGTACCGATTTTGATAAAATTCCTGGAGATACAAAGTTTGAGTTCCGGGAAAGGACGTTGGGTACTTTATATCCCCGAAAAATATACGGTTCTCACGCGATGAACGAGTTTTGACACAACGGAGGTGTATGCATTAACTGATACCTGAATAGATCATTTGATTCTATTCATTAGTTTTTAGGCATTAATTAGACGAAGAACTAAGATACCAATTAGAACATCGGCGTTCGGTACTTATGTATTTTTGTTTACTATATTAACAGCGATTCAGAACGTTATTTTTATCTTTATGGTGATGAAATAAGGATCTCGGCTACATGCACTTAGAGGTAGAATAACTCTGAATTTACAATGAGTGTGGCACGTGCCTGTCACGTGACAGGGTCATTAGCTGAGACGTCCCGGGGAAAGTGTGGTAGGTAAACTCCGAGTTATTGTCAGTTTAATATTTGACCAGTTCGAATTTTAATATAATTTAATAATAATAAAATACTACATTATCCCCCGCAGTAACGCGTTAGAGACAAGATGGACAAGTTTTGACGCACCCACAATTTTTTTTTAAAAGCAATTCCCGGGATAAATTTATGTATTCTATATCCTTTCCCGGGCCCTATGTATCTCCATACCAAATGTCAGCAAAGTTCAGTGGTTTTGGCGTAAAGAGGTAACAGATAGACACACTTTCGCATTTTTATATAAGTGTAGATAGTGCTAAAATTTTTAAAGGTTTCGTAATGATTCAAATGTCCAAGGTGATGTGCTTTGCTTTGATTATTTCTAAATTCTAATCTAAGTGGCCAATTTAATTCGGAAAATACACTTCCTGTAGCTGTTTTGCGGGTGTTAGGTACAACTCTGTTACATTAACTAGACAGTCGGCTTTGATAATGAAAAAAAACATAACAATATGTCTTATAACTACAACAGAAAAGTAACTTAAATATCGGTAGTCGATACCGATACAAGGTAACAATTGACTAATTCCTGTCTATTTTTTTGTAGTTTTCTGTTGCTTAAAGCGAATCAATTAAACTGGACATATTTTGTCTTAGACATAAAAACTTTATTCTAAAAAAAAAAATTGGCCCGAGTTTATTATGAGGGCACCTAAACGTTTATATTTGCTAAAGTCTATTTCGCCATAACCTAGCACAAAAATTTACATTAAATGTCAAACTGTATGAAATTTCGTGATAACTTACTCCCAAACGATGAAAATATATAATTTTATTCTATTAATTTCAAATTTTTCCTTTTCCTGTTTGACTGCAACATGTTTTTTATACATTTGATTCCTGCTATAAAAATGAACGATAAAGCAAATGCATTTTATGTTGTGGTATGTTGTACCCCTGATGCTTGCGTATAATCCCTTCATTTCTAAAGTGAAGTGATTTTCGCTGTAAAACCTAAAATTAAAAAGCTTTTCAGTGTATTTTTATTTATGATATACTCGTACAGCAAGTAGGTAAGTATATTGAAGTGGTTACAAAAAAAACTTCGTGTCGTTGTCGAGGTACCTTTACGTTAATAACTAGGGTGGTCTTAAGGTTGCAATGATATTTAATAGTGGACCCGACATGCAGTATCCTATTGGTATTAGTTTTATTTAGAGTGTCCTTAGCCTAATGGGTAAGACCTTCGGTTCGCACTCAAGAGGGTGGAGGTTCAAACCCCGGTGGAGGCGTGCACCAATGAGACATTTTTCGATTTCAAGTAATACGGATGCTCATTGCCGCGGAAGAGCCATGCTTCGGCACGAATAGGCCGGCTCGACGGGATTGAAACCACGGCCTCACAGAAAACTGGCGTGAAACGGCGCTGTGCTGTGTTTCGTTCAGTGCATTAGTTTACCGGTGGCCCAACTTCCCTAATCCACCTATCCCTAGGCCGACAACGGACTTACGACTCTTCGGATGTCACGAGTGTCCATGGGCGACGGCAGTTGCTTTCCATCATGTAACCCGTCTGCTCGCTTTCCCCTTAAGTATCGTAAAAAAAAACCATTCTAACATCCCCTTGGATACCTACAAAAATTTTCATCAAAATCGATTCAGTAATTATATAAGGATATTACATAATGCTTCCAAATGACGTTTGCCATTCTGCATATAAATATTTTTCTCAATTACGTCTTCTGATTTTAGGTTGATTATAGCGTAATTATATTACTGGCTAGGTATGCTGCATACCTGATAATTAATGACTTACAAACCATTTCGCTAATGACGTATCGGGCGGCTATACACAATATAATTATAAACACAGTAGACCAACTTAATACCATAGGTTGATTGTAGATGATGCACTTATGCATGATATTAGTTATATATCAAACGATACATTACATCTCAAGCTTGATACTTTTATACTTAATATCCTACAAATTGCTAAAATTTACGTCAGTTAATTTTCTACGAAATTCTCTTTATATAAAACTATATTTTCCCGCGGATTCGCTCGCATTAAGATGTATTTTCATACAAACTTTCAACCCCTGTTTCACGTTCTGGGAGTAAATATTATAAATCGCTTAAACACGTATTCATTTATTTTGAATCAGCAACTCAGAAACAAAACTTTAGGTCTCTAATTTAAGAAATGATGAACTTGCGTAGAAAGATTTATATAATAAACTTTAACACTCTTTTCACCCTCTTAGGGGCAGAATTTCAATGACGACCTCTATGGCTCAGTTGGTAAGCGCATTGGTAGCTTAAGCCGGGGTTTCAAAGGGGGTTCGAATCCCGCCGTCGGAACAAAAAGTTTTTCAATGTTTCTGGGTCTTGGATGTGTATTAAATATGTGTATCATGTAATAA
>JAOTAV010089426.1:0-11624 GCA_026546445.1 Cyclargus thomasi | reverse complement strand
CTGATGCCTCACCGAATTCTGAAACAGGCACTATTAAAGAATAAATTTTATTTAATACTTTTTAGTTTGTTTTGTAGTATTTTAGTTTTTTCCTTTGGAAGTCGGTTTAAATTTTTTGTTAATTTGATCAAGAGATTTTTCAGTGAGTGACTGATAGAACACTTCACCTTAACTAAGGTACTTATTTATAAACCTATGTATTCCTTTTTTTATCTATTATTAATATTACTATTTACTTATATATAATATAACATGTTTTAAAGATATATATTTTTTCCCGAATCGGAAACATAACCTGGAGCAATTATTAATATGCTAATTATGCTAAAGATGATAAAGATAAGATATAAGAAATTAAAAGTTCAAGTAGAGTAAGAATAGTATAGTAGAAAAAGTTTTTAGAATAAGGGTGTTATTATATAATGTATATTTATTGTTGTGTGTTATAAGTAAGTTTGCTATGTTATATCCATTTTATATATCAATAGTGAAAACCTGTTATTAGCTTACTCTTGCATATATAGATTCTGTTCTTTCTAATTATAAGCTGTTGGTTTTCCGAATCAAATAAATAATTTTTGCTAGGTAAATACTTTTTATTCTGTAACCGATATATTTTTAGCAGTTGTTGTCGAAGCGTATTTCGGGAAACTCGATCTCCTTGGCCTTCCTGAGCATCACCTCCGTGATCTCGCGGCCCCAGCGCGGGAATGAGTTCCAGCTTGAATATGCGAAGTACTGTAAAAAAAAACTGTTTAACATACGAGCACTAAAGGTTGGTGTCGTTGACAGTAATGCTGTGTTTTAAATAAATTTACTGAAGGGTTACTTAAGTGAATTGTATAATCAAGGACTAAGAACCATAACCACACTCATTTCTATTGAATGTACCGTCGTGAGATGGTAGCAAGGTCAAGTCTATGTACTATTGTAGGTTTTGTTCCTTATATAGAGTTTACTCTGACAGTACCAGCGCTGAAAGACGCTTTTTTGTCACATATATAGGCATTGGACGCCTTGTCGTCTTAGAATTTTCCCATACAAAGTAACAAAACTAACTTTTAGCGCTGCTATTTGAATACTGAACTTTATATAAGGAACACATAAATACCCAAAAGCATTATCACTAGCCCCCTTATTCATAAAAATATTTAAACAGTGTTGAGATAATTAAGATAAGCCGCCCTTTTCTGGAATATTGAAAACATTACACGACAGAAAGGGACAGCGAATCTTGATTAGCTAAACACTTATTAATAAAATTTTTTATGAATAAGGAGGTTGGTTTTGTGACACACTGTCTACGGAGGCACAATCGTAAACTCTTTACTGCCAAATATAAACTTAATTTGAGCGTCCGTGGCGCGTGGCCCAGTAGGTAAGAGCATATGTTCGCACTCGAGAGAGTGCAAGTTCAAGCCCGGGTAAAGGCGTGTACTAATGAGACATTCCCTTATCCCTATTCCCTCATAAACGCACTTGCGACTCTTTGGATGTCACGAGTGTTTATGGGCAACGGCAGTTGCTTTCCATCAAGTGACCCATCTGCTCGCTTGTCCCTTAAATATCATAAAAAAACAACTGGTTGTATCCGAGTAACAGCAGCACGCTTACCACTCTTGAAGCGACTTCTGTCAATTTGCTGGCGGGGAGGAACTCCATACGTGTGGAGGCGCCGCTCGAGGAAGATCCCGATATGACTATGGTCGTGTCGTTGGTGTGAAGGTTACGTGTTAACTGGAATAAACGATTTGGTTCTGGTATAAGAAAAGATTCCGCCCTCCCCAGTGTCACACTACTAAAATGAAATCTCTTTTGAGCTGGCTCACAATCAAAACGGATTTATGAAATATTTTAGTTTCTATACAAAGTTACGGTGCCTTTATCAAAAACGAACAGTTGTTTTTTGTTTAGGGACCGTCTGCATAGCGGATTTCAACTGTTTTTTTTTTCAATATTACCAATTTTTTTTTCTGCCACTCAAATATTCTCACTTAAGTTATTCAATGTGTTACAGACATATTTAAAAATCCACACCAAAAAAGTGTTGTTAGTTTTCTTCCAAAGATGTAACTTCCATTGCATTAAAGTTTAAAGACTCAATTCTACAAAATACTTACGAAATAAGTCCAAGATACGATTCTATATACGAAGACACCCGTCACTCGTGTGGGCTCGTGATCTTCAAAATCGATGTCTACATCGAATCCCACTTTGGCGTTATTAAGGTTTAAGTTTCCTCGCAACGTAGCTACGGTGTTGACCTCTCCGTTGACGGTCGCTGTGCTGATGCTGGCCAAGAAGTTGCTTATGTCTATCTTCTCTATTGACACGAGAAACCCGTTGGTGAAGTTGACTGTACCCACCACGTGCCAGTTATAGAGTTCGACGCTGGAAGGGTTAACAATTTTTTAAGGAAAACCTGCAATTCTGATAAATATCTTTAGATACTTTATTTAGTAGATATAAATTGTGGATAGCCTAACAGAAACTTGATCCGTAAGCCGTGAAACAGGCCCTTACTCGATAAACAGCACCTAATATATTAGGTATAGTTCACACGTAGCCGGTACCATTCTATTTATAATAATAACTGGGACGCTGCTGGTTTTGAACTGATTTGAGAATGTCTCGGGTATCTTGTTTTTTAGATGATAGTTACGTGATACCTATATTGTAATTGTCCGAATCACTGTTGAAAGCAAAGTAGCTATTGATATTACAAATGTAATATGATTGTTTTTTTTGGGGCACGCGAGCAGACGAGTTGGAAAGATGGAAAGCAACTGCCATCGCCCATGGACACTCGTGACATCCGAAGAGTCGCAAGTGCGTTACTTGCGACTCTTCGTCACGAGTCGGCCTCTATGAGGGAATAGGGAATGGAAATAGGGATAAGGGATTAGGGAAGTTGGGCCACCAGTAAACTCACTCACTGAACGAAACACAGCACAACGCCGTTTCACGCCAGTTTTTCTGTTAGGCCGTGTGACGGTGTCGAGTGCGGGCCAAAGCTCTTACCCATTAGGCCCCGTGGCCTAGGGTCCGTGACCCTCTAGAGCTAAGTTCAAGCAAGAATAGGAAAGCAATGTCAGTAAGCTAGCAGGTTTCGTGTAGACAAAAATAACATTTCTCAACAAGTAAACTGTGTGCTAGTTTTATGTACGAAGATAGAAAACTAACTTGCGAGTTTACTGACTCTAGCTTGCTTGGCTTGAAAAACATGCCTTGTGTCTACCGAACATTATTCTCAGTTTTAGCTACACTGAATTTCAATAACAGACGTATACATAGCGTCTATTTTGGTTAGTTAGTATTTACACGGTCATTCCTTAAAACAATAAGTCAGATGTTTAGGTTGTGTGGCAGCGGCGTTAGCACGAGCTGGCGGAGGCTCGCCATGGAGGTGCTTTGTTCATAACTTGGCTTTATGTACCGGAATACACAGGGATATTGCGCAAATCGCTGTAAATTACTTCAAAAGTTTATCCATATTCACTCGAGCATGTTAATATGATTGTGCCAACTAGTGTGAACAAGTGAACAATATAAACTTTGAATTATTATTCGGGATTATATTATGGACTAGGTAACTGCGTTTTGCCAGTTTATCGAACCAAACAGTATATTTTTTCGGAATAAAACCCTTTACCGGTATTTGTAGTATATTTATTTCAAAATCGACAAATCACTTTGGTGGTTTCGTCGTGAAGAGATAGATAGATGGACAGATACATGAATTTGCAATATATGCATAGAAAGGAAGAAACAAATTAGAATTAAAGTTTAAAGGAAATTTAATATTCTATGAAAGGGTTAGTTTGATCTGGGTGGTAAAAGTTTACAAATTAATTAAATACTAAGTAATAGTGTTGAAGTAGCTTTTCATGTTTGTACAAATTAGAGATATGGAAAAATAAATGGCTTCCAACAAAATTTAAATGGTATTAGGTAATCAAAAACATATAAAATTATAATAAAAAAATATGTTAATAAGTTATTGTTGTAAATAAAAATGAATTTATAAACTGTCAGTCAATCATAAACTATAAAACGGCTAAACCAGTTGAGGAAATTTTCGTTTTTTAATTTTATTCGAAGCCAAGGTAAAAGTATGACACCGGCTCATCAAGTACGTAAATAAAGTTACATTTAAGCTTCGGACAAACATGTGCGACCAATGCGACTACAATACAGCAGCGTCTGCCGCACGGCGGACGCTGCCCATGTTAATCAATGGCGCCTTGCTCACCTACGCGACCACAAGGCGGGACGGCAGCGTCCATGAAACGGGACACACGCGTCTAGTGTCAGAGACGTGTATAAATAAAATATGTACCTCACACCTTATAATAATATTTTTATTTAGTCACCACACAACTCGTACAAAATGAAAAACTATATAGAAGTAGTAACATTAATCTAAATAAAATGTACATAATATTGTGTGATGTCAAATTAGTCTAGTTCAGCTGCTATAAGCAGCAAGCTCGCTGTGCTGTCATTCTGCTAGGGCCAATGAATGACTTTGATAAAGTCATTTTACCATAAAAAAAGACCGCCTTTCACCTCAAATACCTACTCAAAATTTGCTACCAGCTTTATAGTCTATTAGTGACTGTTCTAATAAAATATGAAGTAATTGCACGTTAAGTCCCGCGTTATTGACGCTCCCGCACCGTGTCCCGCGTACCGCATTGCAATCGCGCAGGTTTGGCCAAAGTTTTTAAGTTTGTTTATTATGATAATGTGCTTAAACCTCTAAGCCGTAGCGTGACTAACAGAGTGAATGTTCTAACCATTATATGGAGTAAGCGCCTCGCAACGCAGTCGCGCAGGCTTGCAAGTTAAGTACCGCGTTGCAGACGCGCAGGTTTGACAATAGCTTTAAGCTTATTTATATTACAATGTGCTCAGACCTCTACGCTGTACTACGCAGTCGAATTACGATAAATATATAAACAGCTGTTATTATTTTATTACTAGCAGACCCGACAGACGTTGTACAGCCGGTCTGTCTATGGTTTGTGGTTCTAAACGATTCTCTAATCCCCTAAAACCTACACAAAAATTTCATCAATCAAATCGGTCCAGTGGTTTGGGAAGAGTTATATGACACACACACATAAGAATTATATATTATGTCATAATAATTTACCGTTTGTACCAACATTACTGGATTTCAAAACATTGAAGTCTGAAATAGTCTCCTATTCAAATTTGTGTTGGAGTTGTTGTCATAGTTCTATGGGAGAATTGAATGAAACATTGTTTAAGTTGTATTATTGCATAGTTCCGAGTTAGTTCGGCGAGTATGGATGGTCAAATATGCTTTCTCTAGAGTCCATTTCGTATATAGAGTAATTAATTTTACGAGACTGATTTTGTATACAGGGTGTAACAATAGTAAGTGATAAAACTTTAGGGAAAGCGATATCATATCGCTGCAAGCGCCTGCTTGGTCATACAAATCACGAAAAAAGGTTTCCGCTTTCAGCGCTGCTTCTTTCACTCTATATCAGGAAAACATTCGATCCCTAAAGTTTTATCACTTACTTTTGTTACACCCTATTTATATATGTCTATGAGAAACTACATGGACTCACTGACTGCTTCCACCGACCGACATAGTGGGCAATCAGGCAATCAGCAATATAAGGCATCAGCTAAGAAAGGATCATGCTAAATCCATCCCGTAGGGAATAAAATGGGGGATAAAAAATCGTAGAAATTAACATACGCAAAGGAAGCATTAAAGTAAGGAACTAGCTTTGGCTCGTAAAAAGCTATTTTTACAATGTAATCTTTTAAATACGAAAGTCATTATGTTTCTTGTATTGCAGTACTGAAAATTGAATGTTACCTGGGACCACAGTGTATAAACCCGCAGAGTAAATTGTAATTGGAATTCAGGACAGGATCGACATCCATTAACACGTGTATGGCGCAAACCGCATTTCCCTTCAGCGACCACTTAATGGTGGAAGCCTGGACATTTCGACTGCGAGTGTGATGCGCTATCGAATAACGTAATTCTACTCTAACGTATCTCAATGGTACGAAAATGCACGCAAACTTAGAAATCTGTTAGGTTGAGTTCCAAAGATTTCATCTGTGCATTGTTACTGTTAATATTCGATTGTAATTAGGACATGTTTCACCGCTTACAGGTAGTGTATTTATTCGACAGATAAAATTTTATTTGACAGATTTTGTATGGAGCGTCTGTCAAAAAAGCTGTGGATAGCCTAACAGAAACTTAAACAGTAAGCGGTGATACAGGCCCTTAGACTCTTAAATTTCTGGCATTTTTTTAACAAGTTTCACGTCCATAAAGCATGGGGATTACGATTTTTTTTATAAATTAAGGAGGCAAATGAGTAAATGGATTACCTGATGGAAAACAACTACCACCGCATATAGACACTAGCAACATTGGGAGAGTTGCAGGTGCGTTGACGGCCTTTCAAGAGGAAATACGCTTTTTGAGGATGTAGGGCGAAGCTACGTCTCGGCGCAACTTTGAAATACTGTGGCAATCAACAATCCGAGCGGCCCTCAATCAATCAATAGAACCAATCAGGCGATTGCAAATTCTTTTGCATGTAACAAAATGTTGTTATGCCTAAACCTCTATACCGCGCAATAGGGACGCAGAACGTGAGACGAGGCGGGGGACGGGTATACCGCCGTCAGCGTTAACGGCCAACTGAGAGAAAAGCGCGGCCGGCAACCATGGTAATCCTCCACACCACACCGCGCTCATACCCGAGACGAGGTACAGTGCTTGTAGTTTTGTATATAGTACTCACATAAATATTGTAAATATAAATGCTACCAAACACACGGCCAAAAATATAGCTTTGACTACATATATTACATTCACGCTTAAATTCCTTAACTTTAGTGTCAGGGTAGAAAATAAACATTAATTCCAACGAACTTATGCAATAAAAATTCATTGGAGAAACTGTCTGAAGATGTACCCTTACTTTACTAAAACATTAACAACTACAACAGCAGAAGTAAACGAAGTTAATTAAAGCTTTCAGAGTTACATTCGAACTTTAAAGTCTTGTCCACGGTCTTCCGCGTTGATTTTAAAATTGGCTTAAAATTGCTTTAAAATCATGAAATGAATTTAAACTTGGAATACATTGATTAAGGATAACGGGCTCTCGGCTAAGGTGATTATAGCTTAGTTTTTCGAGCATGAGATCAAACTGTGTATTAACACGTTTATTTGTAACATTGTGCATGCATATAGTGGTACAAAGCTCGGCTCTTTACTCGGAGGTCGTGGGTTCGATTCCCGCAGTGGAAACATGTTATTTCCAAGTTTGGTTAGGACAATGCAGGATGATCCATCTGATTGTTTGACAAGTAAGATGATCCATGCGTCGGATGGGCATGTAAAAAATCAGTTCTGTGCCTGATCTCTCACCAGTCGTGTTATGAGAGTAAAGGAGGAGACAGTGCTCCTGTGTAGTGCGCACACACTTGAGCACTATGAAATGAATCCTGCGTAACATGGTTTCTATAAAACCGACTACAGTCACCGAAACCGGCGTAGGAAATATTATGCACATGCTTGTGTTCAATGTGCATTATTTTTTACTCATTACATATTTCACCCATTAAATTCAAGTTTATTAAATGCGCCGAACATGCTCTTAACATAAACTCTGTTTATTATCTGATAGGACTGCTAATTTCTACCAGATATTCCATTTTGCGCATAAAGAACAAAACATTATAAAGTTGTGAGTAAATAATAATAATAAGCTCTACCTATTCTACAATCATTATCAGGACAAAGTTGCAAAATTTAAAATGTCCGTGATGAAATATTTAGTAATCCGTTGAAATGGGAAACTAGGGTAGCGGTATAGCCCAAGGCTTTATCCCTGAGTGCGAGCACCTGGGCCGGGGGTGTTACAGGGTAGTTACAGGGGTGTTACAGGGAAGTTACAGGGGTGTTACAGGGCAGTCATTCTCGATGCCGGCGACAATGTGTAACGCCGATGAGTAGCCTGATATTGTGACCACAATTTGCAATTTCATCGGGAATTTCTATTTTATGTATTCAGATAACCTTGCGTTGGTAATACCTTTCTAAAATACTAGAAACGCTTGAAATAACATAATATTTTGCAAAGGTCTTTATAAGTTTTGATCTTTAATTTTCCAAAAAAAATATTCGTAATTTAATTGAGATTTGAGTAGACAAATTCACTTCACAACACTTATTAAACTTATTTGTGTTTTATTAATTTATAAGCTTCAGTTACCTTTAACTTTAGTAGCCACTTATAATGCTGTGTACTATTAGTTAAAATGATTTTGGCAACGTGATCGATTACTTTACAGCAAAATTAAGTCCAAGTGAGCAGACACAGATGGTTACCCCAATGCGTCCGCTTCTCGCTCCAACAGAATAGGGGCTGATAGCGTCCACCGGTATCTGCGCATCAACTGTCACCGATGACGTCACTAAATTGTTCTCTTTTGCACTCGAAGAATTTTTAACAAGTCATGATTTCATTCTAGGTCTTGATTTCGTTAACAGTAAACCTCTTTTTGCCCGCGGCTTTCCATGCACGGTATTCAAGATTCGTTAGGATGGATGTTCTACTGCAGTAAAATGTAATCTATGTCCTTCTAAAAAAATCATGACATAAAAATAAAGAAAGGATAAGCAAACAAAAAAATACCATTTATATAGTATATATATATAAACCAAGTATGGATGAAATATATCAATGTTCCCCCAACTATACTACTCAAACACTCGTATTTTTGTATGATTAAGAGTTGTATATGTCTAATATTTTTAGTGGTCTGTTCTAAAGTCAAGCATTATCAAATAAAGCTTTTACTATTACATACTATTTTACTATTACATATTTATATACATAACAAATTCAAATTAAAGTGTACTTGTTAAATTTTCATTTCGACCACAAATTTTCCTTCGCATCTCTATCTGAGATAGGTCCGCAACTTATGAATTCGAAATGACGTAGACTCCGTAATTATTCCCGACTAGGAAGTTTCATACTTAATTGCCATGAACGTTTAAAAACATTTGATGCACATAAAATATTCGTGGGGACGTTTTACGTGCAATTAGGGGCTCAAAATGCGTTTGGGCTAAGCCCTTAAATATTGCCACCTGCTCCTGGACTGTGTTATGTACACAGTTATGCACACAGTTATGTACACAATTATGTACACGTGGAGTTTATGTTATGACGTCATCGTTCTGACTAATATTAATGTGATTGGATGGAGGTATGTTAGTCAATAGGACATAATGTAGTTTAGCACAGGAATATAATACTTAGTGTCCGACAGATGGTTCTGTTTCGGTCAGTTTCGGCCAAAAAAATACAGAGGGTTTAGCCAAGATCGTTTCGCTTCTTTGTAGAATCGCTAAACGAAAAGTATAGAAATGGCATAAGGCGTAACGATCGCTTATGTCATTTTCAAACATTTTGTTTAGCGATTCTACGAAGAAGCGAAAACGTTCACATCTTGGCTAGCCCACCAGTTTCGGTTTCGACCCATTTCTGACCGAACCTTTTAACCAGGCCGAAACTCAACATTTCGATACGAGTTATAGTGCCGGGCACGGGTAATACCATAAAAGACGGACTCACGTAACGTATTATTATAATCTTAATAACATAACACACACAGTGATCATAAAATTTGTTAACGAATTGACAAAGCAATAATAATGAGCAGGAAACCATATTAATTAATAAGCTACCGTATAATTTTGTAGCAAGTAAAGCTTTTCGTAGACTCAATTTTACGGATCCTCATCTAACTCACAACGATATCCACCCACCACGGCAGACGTTTTGATTACATTTATTAATAAAATAATTTATGCCCGCGGTTTTGCCGTGTAGTATTCAAATATCACGAAAAAATATGTACTCGTATATTCTTTTAACCTCCTTCAGGAATATCATGACATTCCAAAACAAAAAGTAGTCTACGTTATTTTTTATCCATTCAACTAAACCAAAAATCTACTACTAAACTAACTACAAAAAATTATTATGGTAAAAGTACCAGGAAATACCGGACTCATATTTAACAAAATAAATGTGCTTAGTGAGCTTAAAGACGATAGCAAAAAAACATGCGTGATAACTGTAAGAAAATTAATAAAATAATATTTTTTGGCATATTATTGTAACTAATTAACTACAACAGTTTTCAAAATTATATTATATATAATAATAATGATTATTTGGTTAAAGTTGTATGTTAAAATGACGAATGCCTTTTATGTTAAATTATCTGTTTTTTATGTATTTTGTTGGTTCTATTTAATAGAGGTTGGAAATTTGGTAAAGTTCTTTTGTTAAATTGTTTAGTTTTGTATGTATATAAACTATTGTGCAGTTTGGCGAAATTTATTGTGTATTTCAAAATTGTATTTCTAAGAATAAAAAAAATTTTAAAAAATTACCTACTGAAGAGTAGCTGCCCAAGAATTAAGACGGTTGGTTGACACTCTCGCATTTATGTTATTAGTATAGTTTAGTGTGGATAGTATGGAATATGTATCGTATTAGTTTGAGATAAGTTATATCTATGCATATTATGTTTTAACTCTGCTTGGTTTATTAATTCTAACTATAAGTAGAACTTGTTATTGGCTCTTAATTTTGTAGATATTTCAGTCATAGTAATTATTATGTAGCTGTAAGTTTTCCAAATAAAATAAAATAAAAAATATGCATAAGTCTTCAATTTAAATTAGAAAAATAGTTTCTTTGCTTATACTTATAACATAATGATCTCAAAATCCATACTTACATTATAAATGGGAGAGTTTGTTAGTTTGTCCTTCCTTCACGCCCTAATGAAGCAACCAATCAATCTAACTTTACTTAACTTAAGCATAGACTTAGTTGAAATGATGAAGAGTAACATAGGCTACTTTTGGTCTAGGAAAAACATCAGTTTTTTGGAGTAGCTTACAATCTATTCTTTTAAATATTCGTTTTTCAAGTGATTTTTAAATTTTACGCAAGTGAAGCCGTGGGCAAAAACTAGTTAAATACTTATTCTATCAATTTTATTTAATACCTTTATTATTCAGTTTCCAAAGTTTATTTTAAAATTACTATTGGTACTAAAGTATAAATTACGAATTATACGCTTCCAACAACCTACAAAAATGTTATTTAATCTACAAAATAATATAATATCAGTTTCGGTTTTGTTTTCGGCCAAAACTAGGGGTCGGAGCCGAACATTCGGTTCTCGTTTCGGCCGAAGCAAAAAAAAACTGTTTCGTTCGGAGACTAAACAAACAAAATACACCACGACCCTTACTTAAAGAAAAATAAAACATACTAACAAAACACAAAAAATGCGTCAAAATCGGTCTAGTCGTTTGAGAAGAGTATCTTACGCACAGAATATTATAGAAACTGCTGAGAAACACTGATATCAGCGTCACACCTATGTAAAGCCAGGGTAGGACGTTTCACAGACAAAAAGATTATTTATAAAAGGATCTGTCGTAGTGAAAGGAAATGCGGGCTACAGCTAGTATATAAAGTTCAATTGAGCGTGGAAAATACGGTGTGGGTCGC
>JAOTAV010089415.1:0-11627 GCA_026546445.1 Cyclargus thomasi | reverse complement strand
GTACAATTAATATTTTTATAAACTAATTAATGTCGGGGGCTTATATATAAATAGTAATAGAACACAAAGTGACAGAAAAAAAGTTGTCTGTTTATCTGTTTGTCTCTTTGTTTATACGCACTCATCTCCGGAACTACTTATAAATATAGACGGGAAAATGTACGGTTCCAGTGATATACAATTTTTCGCACAACGAAGTTGCGGGCATCAACTATTTTACATAAAACGTAGCCCACGTGTCCGCTAACGTTACCACAAGAAACTTTATCCAATATTTACTTTTTGATTGAAAAGGTAACAAACATCCTCACAAACTTTTGACTATACTGCGACTAATGCCCGGGATGCCAGTGCCAGAGCTGTAAAGCAAAGTGGTTCTGGCTTCAAGTAGAAAAAACTTGCTACATTTCTAAGTTAATTCATAGACAAGCCAGTTCCAATATGTCATTGCAGTCTCGAAAATCTCAGGAAGATTTCCCAGCCCCCCTAGACAAGTGTCAAGCGAGTATCTATATATGGATAATCGCTTGGCGTTTTTTGTACGGGATTGACATAGACGAACGAAAAGTCACGTGATCTAGTCGAGTTCGAATATGTCAATCCCATACCAAACAAGCGAAGCGATTATCATAAACGTCAATCGCTTACCACACGTCTAGGGGGGTGGCTTGGAAAACTGGCCTTGTGTATTTCGAGCATAAACACTGCCGGCAATAGTTTTGGCAGCATTGATCGATGTACCGGTGATGAATCTCTTGTTCCAATTGATATGGATTATGCTAAATGATCTTAACTAATCTAACGCATAACATGGTAATGCAATCGCGTTATAATGTTATGGTAATTTTATAGGTAAACCTGACACGACAGATGTTTTGCTGTCCTCTTACTGAGGCTACATAAAAATAGTCTTTCTGGACTCTGGATCTGAATTCAATTTATTAGGGTCCTTTAGACGAAGTGTGACGTGGATAACACGGGGCAGGGGAAAGTCCTTTTTTGTAACCTAACTTTACCAATCTTTTAAATTTAATGTCAAAATTTGAAATATTAGGTCTCAATTTTTAGATGTTGGAAAGGGGGGGGGGTCTCAGAAATGGTACTACCTTTGACAAGAAGGGGTCTTAAAAAAGGGACAAACCCAACTAATCAATAACCATGAAAATTGGTTCAGCAGATCTCGAGTTACAAGTGTTGTAAAAACTTGTAAAAACTAGTGAAACGGCATTCGCAAGTTCAAATACAAAAATTAAATTTCCCAAAAAGGAAGGTTTATTTGAGACTAGATTATGCCCGCAACTCCATTATACCAAAATTCGTTTATCGTGCGAGAACCGTACATTTTTTCCGAATAAAAAGGATCCTATGTTTTTCCCGTAGACTGAAAATATGTCCAAACCAAAAGTGTAGCAATCCGGGTCAGCGTTTTGGGCGTGCCAAGGTAGTAGACAGTACAGACAGACACACTTTCGCATTTATAATATTAGTATGGATGTTTTTTTTTACAAATGCATTTCTACAAAACTATAAGTCTTCGTATAATACTAACATGACATCACTTTTATTGATATCTTAACGAGAACTCTTCAATACATTATTCAATATTCATGGTCTTTCAGAAACTCGCGAGATTCGGGAAGACTCACGAATGCTCACGAATTTTCGCGGTCTCATTAACGTCAAGATCAGTTTGGGTGTTCGCATGAATAAGGCATACATTCTCCTTGAACATGCTCCTAATAAGTCAAGAAGTTCGCGTCGAAAACAAAATAATAATTAAGATTAAAAAATGAACACTGTGGATAATAGATGCTTTGTCTTTTTTCTGTCCAGGGAAGCAATTCTCAGGATGTAAGAAAAAGTTCATACTTGAATAAATTATCGAGTATGAACTTTTTACGAGCAAAACATAGTTTGTTGTATTCTCAGCGCTTCACACTCGAAATATTTCATACTTTTCACGAAATATTTCGAGTGTGAACCGCTGAGAATACAACAAACTGTGTTTCGCTCGTAAAGAGTTTACACTCGATATTTTATTCGTGTATGAACTTTTTCTCACATCCTGAGAATTGCCCCCTTGAACTTCTGCAAGAATAACAAATTGCAGCGAAGTTTTGATTAATACAGGTGTTCCGAAGTGCAAAAAAGCCTTCAACTTATAAGTAGTGACAAAAGTGATTAAAACGGAAGTAACTGAATGGAAACTCTGAAGTTGTATCGAAGAGGCTTATAAAGGTAGTGTTCCGAATCAAGCGGCACGCTGTCGTCGCGAATTCAAATAAATGAATTAAAAAAAAATTGGGTTGTATTTTAACAAGAGAAATAATAAGTTTTCCACCCCTTGATGCACCATATATTAGGTGCTTTTAAATATCACTATTAGGGTCTATATATAATTCTTGTGTGCATGTGTTTGTCACGGAACTCCTGACAAACTGGACTGGACCAATTCGAATTAATTTTTTGCAGGTGTTTAAGGGGATTTGAGAATAATTTAGATAAATATACAAACCGACAGTACAACGTCTATAGGATCAGCTAGGATTTTATAAAAGTTATTGTATTGAACGTGGCTCTCTTTTTTTACTCTTATATTTTTAATTGGAAAAAGTCTAATAAGATCAAATAAGAATATTTTGTGAATTTCATTCTGGTTATGTATAAAATGTTAATACAATATAAAGAAGATCTGGAACGAAAAATACAATATGTATGTATTATGAATATTTGTGAAATTTGCTCATAATATTTTTTTTATGTGCAAATGTAACAAACGCTATGTTACGCTAATCTATGTGAACTAAACGATCTATATTATAGTAAAGTCTATGTTATATTATAGTTATGTAGATAGATAGTGTATAGATCTGTAGTATAATATTAAAGTATAAAAGATTTTTCGTTACTCTAAAAAACTCTAAAAAGGCTAAACCGTTTTGGAAAATATATTTTAGTCTAAATACACGTGGAAACCAGAGAACATTTATATTAGGAGGAAAGTGATACAAAGTTCACCCGGTTATCTAGAAAAGAATATTTTGATTAAAAAAAAAAATTACATGTTTATAAGCTTTGTGTACCGCCTCCTATAGTTTAAGCAAACAAAAACAACTTTTCACGTTTATCTCACATATGAATAGTACAGAACGATAGTGCTGACTCTGTCACGCTCATCACGTATTCCGTTTGAGTTCCAAGCGAAAGAGAATATATCGGAGTAGGCTAAAGTCAACTTTGAAGTCCATTATGCGCGTCTTGCATCGTGTGCTCATTATATCGTGTAGTGTTTTTAAATTTCGACTCAACTCGAAAACAAAATTTCTACACGGTGTTACAGAATGTAGTTTAGGGGTCTGAGTGTGTAAAAGTCTGTAGAGTGTAGAAATGGAAACACTGTTTGAGGGAAATCTGACGATGCTGGACGGACGGACGGAATACGTACGTATTAATCCCAAAAAAAAAAGCTCTTTCTGCAGTACGCTTTGTTTAAAGTAAGTTTTGCCTTGTGGTCTGTGGTCCAGTTATACGCAGAGGTCATACAATGCACTAAGAGTACAGTATAATAACGTATTTAGGGTGCTGATGGGGCTACCCGCGGTTCTGTAGTGCCTCGGGGATGTTGGCCGAGGCGCAAGTCGAAGACTTTTTTGCCATAATTAGAAAACGTAGCTCATCACTGATGGTTAGGCTTCGGGATGGTACAGCATCCTGGGGGCGTTCGTGGACAGATGGGACTTAGAATTACTCAAAAACTGAACTTCATGAATCTGTTGCACGACGTTTGTTCATTACATGAACGTGTTCGTGTGATTTCTATTTTACTTTTTTTTTAAGAGCCTGTCCCACTGCCGGGCAAAGGCTTCCCCTAAGGTCTTATGTTTCTCGTTCTAGCGCCACCGCAGGCCAGCCTGGCTTATAGACATCTAGTTCGTCTCGCCATCTTTTCCGAGGCCTCCCACGGCGGCGTCGTTCGTCATCTGGTACCCACTCTTTGGTGACCTTCGCCCAGCGGTCAGGATGCACGCGGCTGGTATTTCGCGGTCTATTTTATTTATGAATTAAAAACTCACCTACAAATATAATTTAAGATAAATTTGTTACTAATGTATTAAGTATTTACGAGTATATGGGCTGTATTTGTTTGCCTAAAATAAATGATTATTATTGTTATATATTTCCTATATTTTCACAACGAACTAAAGGAATACGATCCTCAAATTATTATCAGGTAGTTTATTTACTTTCTATTTATTCCAAAAAGTACCCCTGATAAATCTGAAAAGATTCATTTTAACTCCGTCTTTTAAGAAGTGAATTCCTTACAACATTAATGTCGTAAACTCATGAATGTAAAACGTAGAGTCAATACATCGAGAAAATCTAAAACAAACATTTGTTGAACGTTAAAATGTTGTTAGTTTTTTTTTAGTTTCTAAGTTGATCGAAACTGTCTGAGACGTTTATGCTCTGAGAGTTCTTTAATCTCAGACCGTAGATCTCTAAAACAGTTGAATAAAACTCATACTAATATAAGTATAACTAATGGCGAAAGATCGTTTTTTATTAGAATTAGTGGGCAAGCAAGCAGACGGGTTACCTGATTGTAAGCAACTGCCATCGCCCAAGCATACTTGTAACATCAGAAGCGTTGCATGTGCGTTGCTGGCTTTTTCGATAAAGGAATACGCTACGGGACTAGGAAACGGAAATCAAAATTTTGAATGAGGTAGAGGACTTTAAGCCTTCGGTTGACTCTCTCATTGGACTCTCCACCACTTTTCGGTGAGACCGTCTTAATTATTTTTGTCCGTCAGTCACAGAATAACATAACATAGATTAACATAGATTACTAATAATATGAAACTCCCATTCAGCAAGATAGATGAGGTTGTGGGATCAATTTTTTTAATGATATTTAGGAGGCAAGCGACCAGACGGGTTACCTGATGGAAAGCAGCTACCGTCGCCCATGGACACTCGTAACATCCGAAGCCTTCTTGAGGGAATGGGAATAAGGGATAGGGGAATTAGCGAAGTTGAACCACCGGTAAACTCACTCACTGAACGAAACACAGCACAATGCCTTTTCACGCCAGTTTTCTGTAAGGCCGTGGTATCACTGCGGTCGAGCCGGCCCATTCGTGCCGACGCATGGCTCTTCCACGGCAATGAGCATCCGTGTTATGTACTTGAGATCGGAAAATGTCTCATTGGTACACGCCTCCAACGGGTTTCAAACCTCGAAATTCGTATTATCAGGCTATGAAGAAAGTTTGTCGATGCATATCAGATATTCGAATACCCGAGATTACTTGTTACTGGATATCAGTTATCCGTATCCGGGTTCCGCACACGGGTAACATACAGGAGATAAGTGACTATCGATTTGGGAAGTTAAGTTTAGATATCCAGTTAGTTGTTTCATGGTTTGGTTCTTGAATGGTTATTTCACCAGCAACATATAAAATTCAAGAGTTCTAATCACCACAACCTCTGTACGGCGCCCTAGGAACGTGGGACGGGGCGGGGGACGGGTAAGAGTTCTACTGCCGTCAGTGTTGATGGCCAGCTGTAGCGCGTGTGCGGCAACCATGGTAACCCTACCGCGCCACGCGGCGCTCTTACCAAAGGCGGGGTTTAGCGCTTGTAGTCAAACTATTACTCAAACTTCAATACTTAATGGTAATATTATAAATGCGCATGGGCGTATGTAAAGGGGGGGGGGGTCCTGGGGGTCTGGAGGGCAACCATACATTTTTAAATCCATCATATACGAGTAAATGATCTATGAAAAAATATGATCTATTCTCAAGCGATCATAGAGTTCAATTTGGCGTAAAGGTCTCGTTGCCAGACCATTAAATTTTTTAAAATAAGAATACAGACTTCAACCATAAACAAAAGAGTATTTCGTGTACGATAATCGTGTCATGTTAAAATATTGTAGTGTGCGTATTGTAGTGTGTGTGTTGTAGTGTGCGTTTCATTTACAACAAATACCCAAGATTAAAGCATATTTTAGACTGATATTGGTATTCCACGCTTCTCCTCCATATACATCTACGCGTCTTTCATTAAAAGCGCTACAAAATATTAATATATAAATTTAGTGTAATAATAATTCTTGAAAATAACAGTTATTTAGAATCATAGTGAAATCGATAGTTTTATAAGCTACGTGACTAGTATTATATAATGGTATGTTTAGTTTTATAGAGAATATTAAATAAATTCGCTTACTCATAAAACAAGTATCTTATAGCTACAAAATTGAATTTTTACACACGAGCTCTTCTTGATGGAGTCGCATGCAACATTTATTATATACTAGCTGTTGCATGCGACTCCGTCTGCGTGGTAACAAAGATAAGAATGATTATTTTCTTTAACAAAATAAAATGCTTATTACACTTAGTGGTCCCTTGACAGAACCCGCAATGAAAATTTTTAACTCTAAAATGAGATAAATAACTGAGCAGAGTTCATTGAGTAGCTGTCAAGTGCCGATATAGCGCAGACTATGTATCAGAGATGGCGCTATATGTGAAAAATTAACCTCGCGGAGCCCGAGACCTTCCTAACGAATATTAAACTATGGAAATCGGTTCGTGCGTTCGGGTGTTATAGCGTCAGGAAGAAAAACCAGACTTATTTTTATATAATAAGTATTGAAAATAGAAAATAGTTCAAAAACTTTGGAGATGGTATCACACAATTGTTGTGACGAAACGGATTTTGATCATTTATCAGATTATGAGACCTAAACACGACTATTTCAATATAAATGTATGTAATTCGAAGTATAATTTATTTGCTATAATCAAAATCAGACTATGATGAAGGGACAAAATCATGTTTCTCATTTTTTATTATATGGTATTTTCATACATCTCTTATTAAAATATCATTTATATATAAACTCACGATCCAGTATGGAAATCATGAAAACTAATTGAAGTGCAATTTTAACCTAAAACAGACGACTAACGGAATAAATGTTGCTAGTAACTATAAATTTAAGGTGGAACTGATAGTAGCCAGGCTATATAACGTTTGAGGTAAAGTCGCGGGATAAATCCTTGCTAAAGCAATATATTTCAGAAGCTCTTGCAGTGGGCAATAAAAATTAATAAGAGATTTTTAAAAATGACGTAAAAAAATATCGTGTCGCGAGTGTCCATGAGCGACGGCAGTTGCTTTCCATCAGGTTAACCCGTCGGCTCGCTCGCCCCGTAAATTTCATTAAAAAAAAAACACAAAATAACATGACGTTGTAAAGCGTGTGTTTGTTTTTAATTAAAACGGATTCTCTATACTCGTATAAATTTTTTTAAAGCCTTCAAATATATATGAAAGCTGCTATATTTTTTTTTATTGCAAAAGAAACATTACCTGGCAGTTACACGTTCAAAGTCTGCGAGTCATATCCACTAACCTACATCAACACTCCACATGGCACACCGCGTCGTCGGAAAGTTTAAGAAAAAAAAGTTCGAAATTTAAATTTGCCTCGGTTCTCTAGAGCCGCACGACTGCAGCTCTCTGTGGACAGGGCGAGACTGGTGTGGGTACAGGCGCGCGCAAAACTGTTGATTTCTCCAGACTCCGTACCGCTTTTTACGTGTTTATATTACGTATTTTGACAGTTGAGGCGCCCTAATGGTGTACACAGGGAATACGGGTTTTTACGTGAAAAATTGTATATTCCACTCAGGCTATTTGAACTATTTTCCGTGCGTTCACACGGAATTATTAGCTCGATGTTTGTTTTTATCGTTAGGCGATGTTACCGTTCGCACAGGGGATGGTTCGTTTTGTACCGGTTTCGACGAGTTTCTTATTATTACTAGCTGTACCCCGTGGTACTACCTGCGTAAAAAGTAGCCTATGTTTTAAACCTAAGCACCAGATAGCTCCATGCCAAATTTTATAAAAATCGGTCCATTCGCTTAAGCGTGAAAAGGTTACAACCATGCACACTCACAAACTTACAAACTGTCGCATTTTTAATATTACAAGTATGATGATAAGAGTAGATTGGGAAATTTTACCAATTTCTACCTCGATACGAAGAACTGCAGACCTATGCGTTAACTTAATTTTTTGGCGATAAAAATATCTCTTTCCCAATAGGCTGTTGTTAACGTAGGTGGATAAGAACTTTCTTAGTCTCAAATTTTTATCCGTTTACAGCGATCTATTCAGTGACACCTTGTAAAGTTATCCATATATATGGCATAAAGGTCTCGTTATCAGGCCATTAAATTTTATTAAAAAAAATCAAACTTCAACCATAGACAAAAGAGTATTTCGAGTATGTTTATCGTGCCATGTAAAAATGTAGTGTGCGTAGCGTTTTATTTCTTGAAAATATGCAAGATTAAAGCATATTTTAAAATAATATTAGTGTTTCACGTTCCTCCTCCGTATCAACTATAACTGGGAGAAATTTTATGTTTTTATATCGACGCGTCTTTCCTTACAAGGGGTACAAAGTTTTCCGCTCGCGTATTAATGTATAGACGTTGTAAAAGCGGGATAATTTATAAAGTTTGACGTTGACGTAGTTGCTGGCAACAGCTAGTTTTATAAATAAAATCAGCTTAACGGTGAACGTGCATTTTCCTGAATCGAAGTCAAGGCATTTTTGACTTTTATTACGGACGAATCGGACAGTTTGGCGCGGGAAAGTGTGCGAGGTTCTATAAGACGTCATATACCCAATGCGGAAATTCGTTTCGTTCGATCGTTTCTGTTAAATGTGCGTTCACAAGTAAAAACAAAAAACTTTATTTTTAGTTGAACAATGTTGTTATAATAGGTATTGAACGCGACTACGTCCGTGTGAAACTTTCTAAACTATCCCTTATTTACAACATATTTTTATTACTGCTTGGCTCCTATTGGTCATAGCGTAATGTTTTAAAATAGCCTTCCTCGATAAATGAACTAACCAACACAAAATAGTTCAAAATTTTTTTCTATTCCAGCCAGTAGTTTCTGAGATAAGCGCTTTCAAACAAACAAACCCTTCAGCTTTATGTTAGCAGTAGATTCGCTTAGATCTGTGTTATTTACTGCTTGAAATCAATTCATTCATTATTAAGAATTTCTTTCCAATGTCTGGGTGCATTTAATCGAAATAAAAAGTCTTATTAAAGGTTAAAGTTAGCTAAAATATAATATCTCTATAGTGTTTCTACCTATCAAAATCCATTCAGTTATTTCCGACATGAAGAACAAACATCTAAACAATTTTACATACACAAAAATGATTCAACATAACAAGTAACACAACCAAAATAATTTCAGACAAGCACCAAGAAGACTTATAAAATTCAACGTAATATTTTCGCGTGAGGGTATTATTTCTCGAGAATAAGAAGCAGGATGTGAGCTAAACGGTTATTTGACACGCACGGAAAGTATTAAGCCGCATATAGACGGTAGGAATAACTGCACAGTTCGATCGCATTAGAATGTGGGAATAGCAGTTTTTCTATCAAGTTTGAAATGGAGGTTTTAGAGCTACCTTATAATGAATTCTCGCTGGGAACTCAAAATGTTTACAATCTACGAATTTCTATTATTATTTTGTATGTTTAAGTACAGTAGATTATGTTATGTAATGCACTAAAATGACATTATTTTATTAATATTCAAAAGGTGCAACTAGAAAGAAAAATAATTGTTACAAAAATTTTAACTAAATCTTTTCAAGACGCTTTTATTTTTTAGATAAATAATAAGAATTATATTAAAAAAATTATGTTGTTATATTTAAGGCCCAACTGGTTTAATATTAATAATATCCATACTAGATTAATAATGAGGCGAGCGAAGTGAGTCCTCTATATCCCACTCCCCGTACATGTTTGTGGTACACTTTACAGAAAAACTGGGAACTTAAAGCTTTGGGATTCGGCTTTTTCATAGTAATTTGATGATATGTATAAATTTGTTAAAAAACAAAATAGTAATTATAATTAAGATAATAATTAAAAATATATAATTATACTACTAACGCCACCTATGAGTTAAGATGTAAAACTGTAAAAGTAAACTAAAGAAACTGAGTATCCACATGTATCCAGTATTGTTGACAGTGACAATTCTTTTAAAATTACATATTTAAAAATCTATCGCAGTCACAGATTTAGAAAACCCAAAAGCCTTTAAAAATCTTGCGAGTTCTCATAAAGATGCGCTTTTAGGCCAGTTATGTACCTTAAGCTAAGTAGTAAACCGTTTGACTTCGATCAGTTCGTTGACTGAACTGTACAGTTCTATCGTATTGTGTGTATCGGGTATAAGGCTACAACAATACACGGTACACGTGTCAGAAAAAATTGGACTTATTCGTTTCGCAATGTTTTATGTTATATTTCCTTATTATAATATAATCATAATATCTATGGACGCTTTGCACTATGTCAGTCTTGCCTCGTGCTGACAGACATACAAAAAAAATACAAAAATACAAAATCTCTATTGTCCATAAAACTAAACATAAATAATTAAAATTTAATAATTATCTGTTCTCTTATGACTGCGTTCCGGGAACACTCAATAAAACGATAGTAGATGCCATCACAAAAATTAAGTTATTTGTTTGTTTTGTTATACAAAACGAAATTCCCATTTTAATATTAGTATTGCATGTACTCTGGTTCTCTCACAGAAGCATTGTTAAATTTACTAATTAATTAATCTCCTATATAAAAATAAATCGGGTTTTCCTTCCTGACGAACTTTCTTCATAACGCACGAACCGATTTCGACAGTTTTGCATTCGTTACAAAGGTCTCGGGCTCCGGGAGGTTCATAGCAAAGGAAATTCCGGAAAAACTTCAGGAGAAATACAGGACAGCAGGGAAAACTTTTTACACATACAGCGCCATCTCTGATACCTGGCACTACAACGGCGCTTGATAGCTACTCATTGTACTCTGCTCAATTAATTTCTCATAATAGAGTTTAAAAAGTTTAATGCGGGTTCTGTTAGGTGTGTTAAGCGTTTAATTTTGTTATAGAAAATAACAATTCTCGTCTTTATACCACGCGGATGGAGTCACGGACAACAACTTCTATACTACAAGACGATGTTGCGTTATCAAAACAATGATTCGATACCAAGCAAGCTGGGTGTATCAGTTTCCTAATCGCCAAATAACACGTTCGGCTCAGAGTAAGTAGTGCGAGTGACGACGGTCGACGTCTGTGAGGCTCTGAGCCCAGTTGTTACTGTTTCCGATGACATAATTTATTGGCCACTGATATGGGGTTAGGTGGGGCAGATATGGCAGGACGAATAATGAAAACTGTTTACTGTTCAATAACAATAGACCCGCACTTGCCAGCGCGCATTTGTGACTTTCTTGTCACTGTCTCTAAGAATTTATTCATAAAATAAATAAATAAAAATATTTTTTATTCAAAATAAGAACTTAAAGTACACTTTCTGAACGTCGAAACTGTGGTGCCTACCAACGGTTTGCGAACTAAGCCCGGCGAGAAGATGATAGGCGCCGTAGTCTCGACGTTCAGGAAGTGTACTTAAAGTACCTATTTTGAATAAAAATATATTTTTTTATTTGAGTGCGTGCACCAGCGTATGGTTTAAA
>JAOTAV010089404.1:0-11627 GCA_026546445.1 Cyclargus thomasi | reverse complement strand
TGTGTATTAAATATGTGTATCATATAATAAAAATCTTAATTATGTTTATAGTATAAAAGTATTAAATATATTTCCGTCGTCTGGTACCTGTAACACAAGTCCCTCGGGAACTTAGCATGGGGCCAGACTGACGTGGTGTGAAGCGTCCATAGATATTATTATATTATCATTATTATTTTCGTTTGTTTCGTTTTACTATATGATTGCATTACATGTATTATGAACACTGTAATGGATTACCAGCTTTCAGGACTTGGTTAGTATGATTATCACCGAAGGACAACTGCAACTGCCGTCGCCCATGGACACTCGTAACATCCGAAGAGTCGCAAGTGCGTTGCCTGCCTTTATGAGGGAATAGGATTAGGGGTAAGGGGATTAGGGAAGTTGGGCTACCGGTAGACTCACCAGTTTTCTATGAGGGCGTGGTATCACTCCGGTCGATCCATTCGTGCCGAAGCATGGCTCTCTCACGGCAATGAGCATCCGTATTATAGTTCCTCTATGATCCGTGTTATGTAATTGAGATCGGAAAATGTCTCATTGGTACACGCCTCCACCGGGGTTCGAACTTACACCCTCTCGAGTGCCAACCAAAGGTCTTACCCATTAGGCTACGGACGCTCTAAAACGTGTTTCTGATTTGTGATAAGTAAGACTAATAATTATTATAATTGCGTCAGATGAGCATGTAAAAAGTCGGTCCTGTGGTTTGACAGACGTGTCGGTCCATCGTCCAGGTCACGGGACCATATCCCAGAAACAGTGCTAAGAAAGTGCAGCAGCGTCAGTGTAAAAATAGCTTTCTTCATTTAACTGTTTGCTTATTTATATTCAACTGTGCCATAATAATAAAAAGTTAAACGGTAAAATCTATCAGCTGGTCTGAAATTTAAAAGAGCAGCTAAATTATTTTCATGCGTCAACTTCGCTCGCAGCCGTTTGCAAGTCGGAAGCGTGTAATCGACCCCTAACAAACGTGTAAAGGGGAAATAGTCGTGAAGTATGACCAACACATATCACGTGTTGGCCGGCGCCCAAGCTGCCTCCAGCAGACCCTAACAGCTAAACGAAATTCAACTCTATCAGTGATAAATAAAGCTTAAAGTTAGCTGGCTGATTTTTTCCGTATCTCGAACCTAAAATACAATTGGGGTGAAAACAAACTGAATTAGACCTTATGCGTTCAACATAGGAATTAATTTAAGTTTTCTTGGCTAGTAGATGGATTAAACACCCTTGACGGTTGGAAGTGTGAAATCAGCGTCCTTTCTTTATCCTCAGGATTTCCAGCCATCATTATTATCTTACAAAAGATTTTGAAATAATAAAAGGAACAGACCATATTTTTTAGATGAGTTGATTCATAGATTGCGGAGCTGGGTGATTTGGTCGTAAAATGTCAAACCACGTCAAGCGCGTTTTGTTGGCTGACAAACCGCGGTTAACATGCAATCTACAATTATATAGTTACTAATTGACCCGGAGACGTTGTCCTGCCAGGCTATTTTGTGAATCTAAACCATTCTCAGATCCCCTTGAACACACACAAAAAATTTCATGAAAATCGGTCCAGTCGTTTAAGAGAAGTTCAGTGACATACACACTTACAGCATAATTATACCTATTAAGAAAACTTTGTATCCCTTTTTACGAAAGACGAGTAAATGTAAAAGCATTCTCCCAGTTATAGTCGATATGGAGGAGGAGCGTGGAATACCATTATTATTGGTAAATATGCTTTAATCTTGCAAAAATCTTTAATCTTCTCTAATTTAATCTTTAATCTTGTAAAAAATATAACAAATAAAACGCTACGCACACTAGAATATTTTGATATGAACGATAATCATACACGAAATATTTAAAATATATTTATGGTCAAATTAACAAAGCATACCGACCCAATGACGCAGGTCTTTCCACTGGCAAGGAATCAATATCCTCCATAGCACAAATTGCAGACTGAGAATGGAAAATTAGTTTTCCGTTTTTCGTATTTCTGCGATGGCCAGATTGGCTAGGAAGGTAAGTCAGCTACACGTAACATGCGAGTGATACAAAAGCTAGTCTACACGAATTACTACATTCTCTGTAACACAATTTCGACAATCCACTCTAATGAATATTATTCAACATAACGAACCTCGCACATTCTAAATACATTTGCCGCTAACAACTTGAAGCGGTGCCGGCTTAACAACGCAAGAGGCGCTTCTCCTTTTTACCTGACTGCGCCTGAAGTAAGGTAATGTTTTTCGAGTGTATTTGTGTATGTATGTGTGTCTTTTGGCACACCCTACAGCATAAACCGCTGGACGGATTTTCACATGTGAGGTGTTGTTGGATTTGACTAAATTGTGATAGGTTCTAATTTTTTTTCTTTTTAGTATTTTTAACAAGTCGGGTTTTTTTTTTAAATAATAGTTTCTGAAATTCTTAGTTATAATATTAGCCTATGTATTAATGTGTATATAATCAGATTTAAATTAGTAATTTGTAATTGTCACGGTTTTAATTGCATCCTGGTAACGAACTATATGGCTGTTACTTAAATCTCATCGTAGCTCAATTTTAGAGGCTAAAATAGCCTAAAGGCGGATTCATATTGAGTCAGTAACTGTCGTCAGTGTTGGCGAAAACTGACTACGCGCACGACTCAGGCGCAGTCAGTAGCTCGTCTGAACTTTCTGCACTGACTTGAAATCAATTAATAGCAGTGCTAGGTCAGCACTGACTCCGCAGTCGACTGACGTCAGTTACAAAATCAATGTAAATTTGCATGTATAACATAGTTCAAAATAACATGCCTGTTTCATGTTTCTTAAATGCACAAAACCATTCTACCCTCATATTTAACTTTTTTCACACCACAATATAACTAAAGGACTCAAGACAGTACTTGGCATCCATCCAGCGGCGTGTAGCCGATGACGTCAAGCCAAGTGACGTCACAAGATGGCCGCTAACTAGCCATAATGGTGGACATTTAGAAGAACGAACGAGATTGTCGCGGTGTCCATGTTAATTGCACCATGATCCATATCTGCTCTTGAAGGATAGCCTCCGCTCGTGTTTACTGGAATACCGTCGATGTATTCTATCTTATTTCTTAGGGTCGTCATAATCTGGTACTATCGCTTAAGTTCCAAGAGCTTGATCAATTTACGTCGTTTAGATAAGCCCGCGAATTTGTCTGAGTGGACCCTGGACATTACATAACGCTAAGCCGATGTCGCACAAGCTCTTCGCCGTGATTTGGATGGAATTTTATTTAAAGCTCATACAATATACATGGAATAGACGGGTAAGTTTAACCTCTTATAAGTATATCAAAACGTTAAACCACATTAGCCAAAAAATATTTGTTATAGAATGATCTTCATTCTTTTTTTGTAAAAAAAAAACTGTATAAACTTGGAAACTTACCGGTTAAGATGAACAATTTTTGTGTATACAATGTAACACTATAATACCTATGGAGGAATTCTTGTTTCTTGTTTTTATTAATTGTTTATTAATCATTGGCCCCTGTATTCCCTTTAAGTCGTTCATTAGGATCACGTACACTTTTTCTAGAAATGTTTATTAAAAATACTATGTATACTGTCATCCTCAAAATATGCTGCACGGAGACCTCAGCCTCCTCAAATCCTTAGGCTCTAAGAGAATGGGTACAAGTGAAATTGTAAGAAACCACCCTTGCTAAATTAGTTTTGAAATTCTATCACCTACGTTCTAATGCCCATGGAAATATTTACCAATTAATTAAATAATGCACTCCAGTAAAACTAGCTCCCAAAAAGACCTATAAATTGAACACAGTGACTTTCTCATTACTAAAATGATCATATACAGGTTGTTACAAATCTATGTTATAAGCCTTGCGGGTGTGTACAAGTTTGAAGTGGTGAAAGAGTAAATTTTTTTTCTATCCTATGGGGAATTTCATAGCACTTCACAAATAAAATTGCTATTTTAGAGCTTCTACTTTCACAGACTACTCTACATACACATCCTAATGTATTTATTATATACTACTTTGTATGTTCACTCTTATGTAGTCCGAATCTTATTATAAGCAAAGTGATAAGACTGATATAAAAGGATTAAAAGCGCCTCCGTGGTCCATTGGTACAGAGCTCGGCTCTTCAACCGGAGGTCGTGTCGGTCGCCCGTCCCACTGGGTTATGAGAGTAAAGGAAGAGCTCCTGTGTACTGCGCACACACTTGGACACTATGAAATTACTCTTACATAGCAGGCCTCATTGCTAAGAAACCGGTGTAGTAGTTATTTTTTAAAAGGATAATAATAGTATTATGCAATGTCAATGAGGTCTCTCCGTTGAATATGATAATCTTTTGTTTTAAGCCGAGTAAGTAGGTCGACGCTCTGTGGGTCAGCTCTCGGCTCGATGGAGACGTTGGATGTGTGTCAGACTTAAGGATAAGAGTGAATGCACTTATTACATTTTAGCTGAACCTAGCGCTGCGCTGTTGAGCAGACGTCTCATTAATTTATGTGGTGATGTAGTTTACTATACGTGCATATTGCATGAGTTTTCATTTGAAATACAATCTTTTTCAAAATATAAAACAAAAAAAAATTAAACCTTCTAATTTAGTGTCTTGTAAGAGCTTGTAAGCGGTCAATATGTTCTGAAGACGATCTTAATAATTTTGAAGAAGGATTCTTTCTGGATCGCGTCATCCGATCGCTATTTTTGTGATTGTGAGACCAAAATGAAAGTATATACATAACAATAACAAAAGAATTTTGAAAATTGGTCAAAAAACGGCGGAGTATTCCGCGAACAAACATAAAACATCAACTTATGTATATTACTAGAATGGCTATTTAAAGCCCTTCATTTTGATACCCTACGTGTAAAAAAAATTTTGGAACCTCACAATTTTAACTCAAAAATCCGCCATTTTGATTCTTTAATGTACTCAGTGTCATATGCGCTATCAAGACGAATGTAACGATAAATCGAACGTTAAAATCCATCAAGCCGTTTAGGCTGCAGAGCGTGCCAAACAATCATACATACATACTCTCGAAAAACATAACCTGGCGCAGTCGAATTAAAAACAAATAAATATAAAGTTATGATATATACGGTCGAATCGAGAAACGTTCTCCTTTTTGGAAGTCAGTTAAAAAAATACTTTGATCGAAAAACCGTTAAAGTTAAACTTCAGTTAGCGCTTTCGTTACGTAAGGCTTTCAGAGTTACTAAGTATTAGCTGTTAGCGGCAGATAGCAGCTTACTACTCCCTCGGTAGTAGTCAACGTAACTATTCACATTATAACATCTTAATCCTGCTTTTACTTGGAAAATCCTATTCGGTTTTCATATACTCTGGCCGATTATTGCGAATAGTCTTTCCAGGTTTAGGTAATCGGGGTGTTAGATTCGAAAGCTGGTTTTTTTATAAGCTGGCTCATGAAACTCCGTGTACGGTTAAATAATATGGAGTTTTTGGGTAATGCAATTATCTTCTTTGACACGAATTTTCTGTCGTGTCCCTTATTTGGGAGAGTTGTCTTTCATTATTACTATTTATTAGTAATATAAATAATAAAACATGTATTCACATTCTTTACACGCCAAGCACATGAATAACAAATTATAGCAAAATAAATTAAGTAACAACACAAGAAAAGTTTAAACAAGAAATAATAATAATATAATATTGAGAAAACAAATTTTTTTTTTAAATGTAGGGCGCGATGCGAACCTGTTAAAGAGGATTCTACTTCAACACTGTTACTACAGAATAGGGAATATTATTACATGCAAAATTTGCACTACATAAAAACGGCCGGAAAGCTGTCAAACTGACGCGCCTGGGTCTCGATCTAATCTCAGTCTAGTAGAGTAAGATCCCAGGGCCCCCAGACGTTACTTATTTTTGAAGTAAACAGTTTTACGGTATAGACACTCTCATGTGAAGAGTGTGCGCATACTCACTAGTTTTGGCCAGGCGGCCTCTTTACCGATAGCAGGTAGAAAATAAAAACACAGCTTACTTTTGTTAAATTCGAAGTACTGATTTTCATACATATCCTATGAAATATTATTAAAAATAAATATTTTATATTGACAGACCGTTTCTGTGGACGGTGATTTCTCCCATACGCTTCAAACTTGGGATCATCATAGAGATGATCTATGTAGAAGCTTGCCAGGATTCCATGCTTTCAGAGGGTGTGACTTTGACCCTGCTTTCTTTAAGAGAGGAACACACATAGGAGAGTGTCTATACCGTAAAATTCTTTACTTCAAAAGTAAGTAACGTCTGGAGGCCCTGGGATCCCAGACTATAGATACATTCGCATAGTGGCGAGAAGATGGTGACCTTTTGAAAATGAAAAGTTGTAACAAGCGAAAAAACCGTAACGTGTACGAGTATTTGTCGTATTGTGACTTATATATGGTTGCCTAAAAGCACCATTAACGCACACAAAATTAATATATTTTACATTACCGGGAAATTCCGAAAGATAAGATAAATATATAGTAATATTGTGTTTGCGATAGACATAAAGGAAAATTACCCAGGATTGTACTTATAGAGTATAATAAAATAATAATTTCGAGTCGAAATCATACATCCGTAAAATTCGTATTATTAAGAGAATTCATATATTGGACGATTATTTTTTATTTTTGATGTGTCAGAAAAAAACCGCCAATTTTGTGCTGTCTTCGAACGATTTTTCTGTTCTAGTTTTGACAGGTATAAAAACATTAGACCTATCCACTTTCAAAATACTACCAGGAGGCAGCCCTAGCACACGTCACAAGCCGCGCGGCAGTCAATGTGTATTCAAACACAGGGCGGGGGGGGGACATAGAGTATCTAAATATATTTACTGTGCTATTACAATTGAAAGTGTCAAAACTTTTTTTATTTACTTGTATATAAATAAGAAAATAGAGTTTTTAGGATCCAGCTTTGTCAGCGTCTGAATTGTATTATTTCGTAAAGTTTAGTAAATTAATATTTTTAGCAATATTTCGAGAAAATTAACCTCAACTTGCAAGTAAAAATGTTGAGAACCTCGACGCGCGTTTCGCCCCAACACCGGGGCATCCTCAGGATGTGGACTCTACAAACAACATCCGTTGAGTTACTTACAGGTTGAGGTTTATTTTCTCGGAATATTACTAAAAATCTTAATTAGCTAAACTTAAATCTATGGATTTCCGCAAAGTAACGCCTGATTCTATTAAATATTTTAAATTATTTCGTAAAGTAAATTATAATGTTACAACAAGAGTAAAAAACAAGTTAAGATTTTAATAGGAATCAAATATAAAATACATTGAAATAGCCTGTAACTCGAGGACGACTCACCTCACGCGGTAGCCATCATGACTATCTGCAACAAAAAAAAAATTTAATCACTATCTACTACTAATGCTTTTATTCAAGAGATTAACTAAAATGTACCATCATAAGTAATTAAAAAACTAAAATAAATACTAACAATACACACACTTAAAAAATAAAGTTATAAAAAGAGAAACTTTCCCAGGTCGTCCCCATCTGGCAGAGTACCCAGCAAACTGATAGCATTGCCTCGTTGGACGGCGATCGCTGTCCGTTGTGTCAAGTAGCTTCCGGCTCGGGGGTCTCGGGTGGCTTGGATAAGCTTTTTGGATATCTCTCCAAAAAGTTTATGCGCCCCCGGTTTCCAAAAATTAATTTAATTGAACACAATAACGATTTGTTCGCAAAAATTCAAAAGCTTCTTAAAGGCATGTTTACAGATGCAAAAATTGTACTAAAAGCGGTAAGCCAAACTTTAAAAAAGTGGACACAGAACAGTAATATGTAACAGCGTATTTTTCACCCCGCCCCCTCTCTCCTCTCCCCACTCCACTCACTCAAAATACTCTACTGCACTCAATTTTTTTCCCGGAGCGTTCGAATTAATCATATTTTATATTTCCAACTGAAAAAGGCTTGTGAAATTCTACATACATTTGTTACGGTGAATAAACTGCGCAATCTACATCATTTTAAATCTTATGTGAATGGGAAAATATATTTCAGACTGTTGTATGTTTCACTTTACTTTCTTAATTAGATTATGTGTTAAGATTTCTTTCCCATCATGAAATGAAGTAATCATTTTTTAAAGATTCCTATGGTCAGGTAACATTTTATGTCAGGCTATCTTTAAGGCGCTAAGGGGACCAAGAAAGCAGAAAATAAAACATCGTCTTTCTCTTTTTACACTTACGACCGTTATTCATATGCCAGGCTGCCTAAAACGGTCCTAAAAGCAACAATGTAAAGGAATCGATCAGCAATTTATTTTCGTACATTTTGTCAAAAAATGTAATAGATATTTCAAAATTAATTTAAATTCATTATGAAATTACTGTTTTGCAAAATTCGTAGTAGTTCGCAAGATAGATTACAAAATGAATTGCACCTACCAATATTGCAAAACGGACTTTTTAGAGGGGCAGGTGAAACAGAACGACGCGGAATCGCCGTGAAAACTGTTTTTTCTAATAACTCGATAAATATACAAAATAAAAAAACCGCTTCTACAGAAACTCGGTAACAGAATTTTGTGTCATGTGTTAAAATATTGAGTCTAACGAATTCGCCGTTTTGCGAAACGAAGAAGTATGCGTGAAAATTAGAGCCAACCTCTTTTTTTATATCAAGAAAATTCACATTTTCTATCTATCGTTTTGTCGCTACTACAGAAGCTCACAAATATATTGTAGTGTTTATGTTTAAAGAATAAAACGATTCGTAGCTTATTATCAAGTATAAAAGGGAATTATGCAATAGTCAATTTTATCGCCCTGTTAAGAAGTGTATTAATTGAAACTTTCATCCCTTATTTTATTTCCTTGATAAAATGGCGCGTGCAAAAGCTACAAATTTTGTTATCATCCCTGTCGTTAGTAATCAGACTATGAAATGAAAAAACAAAATGAATATAAGCGCAGTGTGCGCCTTCCCTATAATATTTAATACTAGGGATGTAGGGACGGGACGCGTCGTAAAAATATTCGTTAACTATTCAATATGGATAGCCAACCATCCGGTACTCGATAGTCAAATATACTACCAATACCAAACTAATATGAATGCGAAAAAGACTGTTAGGCGATTATATACGCATAAGTCGCCGAAACGCTTTTTACAAACTTTACAAAAACCATTTAATAGTTTGTCAATTTTAAGTCTGAGTTTAAAATTTTAGTTATACATGGTGTAACAAAAGCAAGTGATAAAACTTCAAGTTATACAGGGTGTAACAAAAGTAAGTGATAAAACTTCAAGTTATACAGGGTGTAACAAAGTAAATGATATACTTTAAGGATCGTTTGTGTCCCTGATAAAGAGTGCACCGCTGAAAGCGATTTTTTTTGTGATTAGTATAGGCAAACTCATAGTCGTATCAGTCACTGGGGCGCTTAGCCATACAATTAATTATACACATTTTTTTCGCTTTCAGCGCTGCTTTTTTTACAGTGAGCTCAAGAACACATTCGATCCCTAAAGTTTATATATATATAATAATGCGTCTAAGCAGATAAGTGTTTTTTATGATATTAAGGGAGCAATTGAGAAGACGGGTTACCTGATAGAAAGCAACTGCCGTCGCCCATGGACACTAGTAACACGCGAAAAGTCGCAAGTGCTTTGCCGACCTTTGTGAAGGAATAGGTAATGGGAGTAGGGATTAGGGAAGTTGGGCCTACGGTAAACTCACTCACTGAACGAAACACAGCACAACGCCGTATCACGCCAGTTTTCTGTGAGGACGTGGTATCGCTCCGGTCGAGCCAACCTATTCGTATGACGCTCCCACGGCAATGAGAACCCGTATTATGATCTTGAGATCGGAAAATGTCCCCATCCGGGTTTGAACCTGCACCCCCTCGAGTGCGAACCAAAGGTCTTGCCCATTAGACCAAAGACCCTCTTAAAATTGTACGACAAAGGTAATATATCGCTAGTGAGGCTTATTTTGCTTTCAGTGCTGCCCTTAATAGATTTGACACACATAGACCCTTAAGTATTATCACTGACTTTTGTTATATCTTCTTTCTTTTCGCTCAACATGTCAACAACAAAGTGATATCGTGTTTTGTATGGAAATGACATTTTTTTGACAGAGTTCTAATGAACCATACCGCCAATTTTGAGCAAATGCGTAATATATACCGTAATAAAGCAAAAATATTTAACACTAGCATATAAGAGGAACTAGCATGTAAATTTATTTATGTTTAAATTTGATAAAATCTGATCTATATTGTGAATCGAATTAATTACGATCGTTCGTCACACGCAGAATGTCAGCCATTTTAATAAAAAACGTAAATCTAAAACTAAATAAATGCGATAAAATTGAAATAGCACTAATCGATTCGATCAGGGCTGCCACTCGCGAAATCAAAATTAAAAATTTTCTGACCGTGTACGTAATATTTGTTTTTGTAGTAACGGTATCGTACACGTACAGAACAACCTGATAAAAATTATCAATAAGAGAGAGTGGACGACCAGGAGACCTAAAATGTTCGTAATAGCAATATTGCAAAGGAATTACTCTACAATTCGTTTAAGTACATTTTGTTAAAAAATCGAATCGTTTTGATTAAAAAGTTACTTCAACTTTAATTTAAATTGATTTTTTAGTCACTGTTTTGCAAAATTTGTTGTTATTTACAAGTAAATTATAAAATGACTTGGTGTTGGCAATATAGCGAAGTGACCTTTTTAGGACGGCAGAGCACCACAGGACGACGAAAAAGTCAAAATAATAAGTCGAAAACATGCGCCGGCGCGGTGTTGTTTTCTTTTGTATGACAATCGACGACAAAACTTTATCAAATGTTAGAGATAAAAAGTAATGCGCGTTGTTTAAATACGTTTAACGTCTCTCTGTGTGCATGTATGTCTGTGACATCGTAGCTTATTTATTTATTTACCAGCTTTTACCCGCGACTTCGTCCGCGGACAGGACGATTTCAACGAATTTTTTATCCGAAGTCAAGGGAAATTGTTTTGATACACAAACCAAGACGGACAGTTGTAGAAAGTAAGTTGTAGGAAGACAAATACATCAGGGAATACCGCATTCAAAACGAATCTGTAGTTTTCATGTAAAAGAATAAGTTTAATACAAAATCTTACCTCCTCCTTTGTCCCCTTAGAGGGGTAGGGCAAAAAAAATTTTTATACAACAGATATTATGTTGGAAGAAGACAAATGCATCTACGGAACCCACATTCAAATCGAATTAGTAGTTTTCACGTTAAAGAAGAAGTTTGATACAAACACTTACCACCTCTTTGTCCCCTTAGAGCGGTAGGGGAATTAGAGGGGTGGAGGGGGGGGAGAAAACTATTCACCTGATTTAAAGTTGGAAAAAAAACAAATACATCTGCGAAAATCACATTCAAAACGAATCAGTAGTTTTCATGTTAAAGAAGAAGTTTAGTACAAATTCTTACCCCCTCTTTTGTCTCCTTAGAGGGATGGGGGGGAATTTTTTTATACACCAGATGTTAAGTTGGAAGAATACAAATACAACTGTGAAAACCGCATTCAAATCGGATCAGTAGTTTTCGCGT
>JAOTAV010089393.1:0-11628 GCA_026546445.1 Cyclargus thomasi | reverse complement strand
TAATTAACATGGGAAAAATTATTTTTTGATTTAAATTGAATTTACAAATAATTTACGCAATTTTTTACAAAAAACCAGCTTTAAAAAACTCTAAGACAGGTATAATTATCTTTACAAACAGACTAGTTACAACCATTTAGAAATTACTAAATTTTGAAAATTTTTTGAAGCACCCTAATATATACTAGGTCTTATCTTATCGCTGCCATGGTACATAGGAGGTTTTCCACTGCCATTATTTACCATAATCATAATCATCTTCACCTTAACCGTATAAGATATTTAATAGAATAATTTTCAAGTCTATTATATAAAAATATGTCAGGTTTTCCTTCCTGACGATATAACTCCAGAACGCAAGAATCGATTTCTAAGGTTTTGCATTCGTTGGAAATGTCTCGGGTTTCGTGAGGTGTATAGTTAAAAAAAACAGGAAAAATTTCAAGAGGAAAGTTATCACGCGGACGGAGTCGCCGGCAACAGCTTGTGCTAAAATAAAAATTTTGACACCAGTTTAATGTCACTTTAGTACTAATTAAATATTTCATGAAATATTTTTAGTATATTTGTTGCTTTTTAATGATATGTCTTCTTAAGTATGTACAAATTGTTTGAATTTTCATCAATACGAATATTGAAATGAAGCGCAAAAGATTGATACCTCTGAATTAAAGCTCAATAACCTTCTTATTTATAAAAATATTTAAGCAATCTTTAACTAATTAAGGTCCGCTGTCCCTTTCTGGAATATTGAAAATATCACACGAAAGAAAGGGACAGCCAACCTTGATTAGATAAACATTACTTAAATTTTTTTTATGAAAAAGGGGGTTTCCAATTTCATATTTTCTTGGTTCTAACTTTTATCTCATAGATGGAAAAAAATATTTCTAAGATATTGTCGTACGTTCTTTGTCTTTTATAAATATCCTTAAATAAAAAATATCGTAATATTCCCAGTACTTCTATTAAAAAAATGACTGGATATAGATTTTGAACCTTTCTACTTTATAAAATAACCTCCACTATAGTAAAGTTACAAACTCAGTAATTAAACCCTACCTAATCCCCACAGTCAGTGTTTGAGTTACTCAAGTCAACAGAACTGAGTATTAAGTATTCGTACTGAACTTTATAAAGCTGGAACTAACAGACAGACTATATATCTATACTAATATTATCTGAAAATGTGTCTGTCTGTAAACCGTATAATTATAATTCAAAATTAATTGATGAAATTTCAAAAATGTGGTACTTTGAATCTCGAATAATAATGTATAATTCAATAAAGGAAAATATTACAATGCTTATTAAGAAGATTCTTTTTTGTTATTATAAAACATTTAAATAATAAATAACATTTGTAAAGTTTTTCTATAATTATTAAACCTTAAAATTAGACTACAATGAACATAATATAACGAAAGAAAAGTAGTGTAATTATTTCCAATAGCTTCAATAATAACTTATTTCTAAAATTATATCTTGAGCAAATCAGCATACACATAACAAACCCATTTTCATCAACATTTGTTTGTACATAACGTAAATAAATAATGAAAAGCTCAGAGGCTCATCCAATGACAAGTGACAATCGAGGGATCGTCCCTCCGTCTGTTGGCACATTGTAAAGTATACTCTAACCGTACACAATAGAGTATAGTTTACAACGGCGGGTGGCGGAGGATGGCCCTTGCTATCTTGTCAGCGTGGGAGGGGTCGACCAATAGGAGCGCGGTGTTGCTATCAGAGATACCTACTGCGCATCGCGTGTTCTATACTAATATTGTTTGTGTGTCTGTCAGTTCAGTCTCTTAATATTGCTGAACCGATTTTGATGATGATTTTGAGTCAAAGTTTTTGATGGATGATAAACAAATTTCGATGTAATCTATTTAATTGAACAATATTATAGTTTTTTACTCAACCATCAAATATAGCCTATTCATCATCATTAGCAAACAAACCATCTCAATGCTGGACCACTTTTGATAGAACATCCTATGGATAATAGATAGTGAATTTGAATGATAGGAAACTGAAAAATAAATGTTTTTCAATTTCCCAGAACAAAGAATATATTAATTTATTCTCTAGTCGTATACTTTGTTTTGAGTCTTTGTTAACTAACCTGAAGAATTATGTAGAGATTTTAATTATAGTTCCTTTGTAAAGTTAAACATTTTCATATCATCTAATCCAGTAACGAACGCAACATAAAACCTTACCTTTGTTGTGGAACCTCCTCGCCACGGCTTTGGATCTCATCGTTCAAATTTGGAATCAGTCGGGCGCGGGTCGGCGGCGGGTAAGTACGCTTACCGCGGCAAGTGCGGCAAGTGGTAAGCGCGGTAAGCGGTAGGTGCGCGGCGTGTCGCGCCCGCGGTCGCCGCTACACTGTTTACCCGGTGAGTTTTCAGCCAGGAAGCGCTGCCGGTCGCTTGTCATTCGGTCAAACACGCAACATGTCATAATCGATCTAAGTTTAATATCTTATGACGAGGCTCCACCTACACTCATACCTACCTTGTATATGTACGTCACATCGAGGCTCTAAGTAGCGCTAAAACTTTATGAATTGGAAGAGTCCTTGAAAATCTAGGCCTGATTAACCCTTTAGGCTGGAACAATTTGAAACTGATCACCTGATTGTCTAACAAGTAAGATCCGTGCGTCGAATGGTCATGTAGAAAGACGGTCCTGCTCCCGATCTCTCGCCAGTCGTGTTGGTCATCCGTCCCACTGAATGACTAAAAACTTACAAGAAATCTGTTGGCTGAAATAAAACAAAATGGCGGTATTTTAAAGAGTGAGCATTAGTAATGCTAGTATTCTTTGTCAAATTAGCACCACTGAAACAGTATCCTATTATTGCCTAACTTATCTGTGTACCAAATTTCGTCCGTGATCGAAGGACAGACTTGCGAACAATCAAACTGCCATATGCATATTTATATAATATGATAGTCATGGATGACGGTCATAGTCAGGTACGTGTCAAAATACGACGAATAAAACGTAGTAGAGATTTCAAATGGCCACCTGTAATAAAAGTATCAATTTGTATGAGTGTTTTTTACCACCGTGCGCACTGTGCACGAGTCCACCCAGCGAGTACAGTCACAGAAATACCTGTGCTGTACAGGGTTAAAATACAAATCTACACTATCAGTACGAAGTTTGATTAGCGCTGTCCAACTTTCTCAGATACAAGACACCCCACTCGGGCGGCAGGGTGGGGGCGTGGGGGGTATGGGGGGTGTGGGGGGAAGCCGTAAATATGATTATCAGGGGGAGGCGACGCTACTAATCATATTCTCAGCAATTTACATAAATATGAGCGTGCCGTGTGACACGACCGTCATTACAGACTGGACTAATGAAGGCTGATGCCAGATATGGCGGGTTTTGTCTTTTTTATGATTAATAGTGGGAGATCGTAGATAAGTTTTATAATCTACTTTACATAGCGCCTTGATTGTTTTAAGTTTTGATTTTAATTGAGTGAGGTAGGGGAATATACGAATGAAAATAGACATTATAATGCGGAGAGCTACGTTTTAACTAGTGTTGGAATTTTTTTTACACAATTTGTTGGGAGAGTGACAGATTTGACACTTATTATCATCAAACAATAAAGTATCCAATTTCATAATTAAAGACATAAGTGGAAGAAGCGGACAACTAACATTTTTCAATCTTCGAGTATAAACTGAAAATATTTTATTTTTCACACAATTAGAGAACAATTTTACAAGAACTAGAAGCTTAATTAAAAACATTGATTGTAGGATGAACATTAGTCCTTGTGTTAACTGGAGTCTAAACAAAGGAACCTTGTATTTCAGGACTCCAGGTACCCGCGGATTAATTTAGCTAGAGATGTTACGTTCGTGTGTGCGTGTGTGTGTTGGGTAAAATAAAGGACCCCCGTCCTTAATTTTATAATATACAGTACATTTAATTCACATACTTATAGTACTTAGATTGTAAAATATTATATTCTAATATGATATACACATTATATTGTAGACTTTTAATCAATATTTTTATTAGTCCTTCTGCTTCCTTGTAATTAAGGGTTAGGAGCCATTTTTGAAGAAGAATTTTACATTTTTTATGTGTTTTGTAATAGATGTTAAGTAATTCGTTTATTTTATTATAAACATAGGGTGCAAGGGAAGATAGATGTCGCGTAAAGAAGACTGTGTTGTGGCTTGGCATAGTGCATACTTTATCTGATCTCCATATTTTTAGTATGTCGGGATTATACGTAAGCTAAGAGTGTTTATGTAAGGACATTTTTAATAAAATAGACGTCTTATCGATTAAACTTGTGAGCATTCGTAGAGATTGTTGGTAGGCTATCTATAGTATATAAGGCTTTTTAAATATAACTTTAAACAGGGACCGTTGTGCTCGTTAAACTTTAATGATTTTATACTTAAATGCCCCTCCCCAAGCGGTTATACAGTCCCCAGTACAGATTGGGCTGATGCGGGATAAATAGTTTTAAGAAGTTTAGGTTCTGTTAGGGCATCACGTAGGTTTATGAATACCCGAATTATTTTCCGGAAGCGTGCTGAAACTACTAATTTTTACCCATAATATTTTGGGAAATCTTGTGACTTGTCTTTTTTATTATATAGCTAGTGTATCTAACTATACACCAAACCCACATTATTTTAATTTCAAATAATTAAAAGCGTCCGTTAACGCGAAAATCCGGGAGTTTATAAAATGTTAGATATCTGCTTCTTCCACTTATCGTCGTTGAAGTTCTAACACCACGTAAGTAAAAGTGGCAACTTTTACGCGCACCGTGTTCGCCGCGTCGCTGATAGATGTGCGACCACGAAATCAAGTTCCACTAACTTGTACACGTTCGTGATATAGTACGATTCCTAAAAGAGAACTCCAACAATCCCACGATACCTTCCCTCAGCATTTCAATTTACAAAATCAATTCCTTTCGTGCTGCGTTGTAAGTCGCTACTTCCCAAATTACCCTCATTTTGTGTCACGTCAAAGCGCCGAGTGGCCCTATTACGTCCAGCCTCTTGCCTTTGTCGAAGTCTTTCTGGGTCGGCCGTTCGTTAACATCAAAGTGAAGCTCGTTTAATTGGCGCTATCCACCTTAAAAAAGGTATTCGGGAAATGTAGAGCACGATGGCGATGTTAGAAAAGGAGAGAGAAAGATAGAGCCTACTTTCGGAATAGAGGCAGAATGAAAGACGTGAGGAATACAGTGATACCTATATTTTGTTTTTTTTTTTAAGAAACATATAATACGATGGAGCCCGCAACGTCAGAAGCAATTGCATTTTGGACTTTTAAGGAGGAATAATATTTTTTCTTGAAGGTCTACAGGTCATATCAGTCCGGATAAACTCCAGTAACAGTTGATTCCAGAGTTTTATTGTGCATGGCAGAAGGTTACGAGAAAAACGCACGGTGGAAGACTTTTACTCTATTACTGATTAATATTTGCACTCGACCAACTTAGAAACGCGTCTGGCTCTGATTCAATTTCGAACATTGTACTAATAAGTAGAAGATGCGTTAGACAAGAACATTTTTTTATGATATTTAGGGGTCAAGCGAGCAGACGGGTTACCTGATGGAAAGCAACTGCCGTCGCCCATGGACACTCGAGACATCCGAAGAGACGCAAGTGCGTTGCCGGCCCATATGAGGTAATGGGAATAGGGATAGGGGATTAGGGAAGTTGGGCCACTGGTATACTCACTGAACGAAACACAGCACAACGCTGTTCTACGCCAGTTACCTGTGAGGCCGTGGTATCACTGCGGTTGAGTCGGCCCATTCATGCCGAAGCATGGCTCTTTCATGGCAAAGAGCATCCGTATTTTGTACTTTAGATCGGAAAATGTCTCATTGGTATACGCCTCTACCGGGGTTTGAACCTGCATCCTATCGAGTGCGAGCCAAAGGTCTTACCTACTAGGCTACGGACGCTCTTATCTCACAATAAAGGTAGGTACTCTTTCTTAAGCTTCTCCAGGACAAGTTCTGTGATCTGTTGCAACTCTTTCTTAAGCAGGAGTCTCAACTCCCACGTACCCCGGCCGATATCCCCTATCCCACGGTAATAAGAATACAAAAACGAAATGTACAGATAAACATAAAAAAAACAGTAAAAAAAATTACTAAGCTCCGTTTACAAATTACGTACAGAAGTAACATTGCACAATGCACATTTAACAAATTTCTTTTAGTGTAAAGTGTTTTATGATTATGCCATAAGGGGTACCGCATACGATTCTTCCCAAAAATTGTGATTAGTTAATAGTTATAGCTCAAAGAAAGAATACACTATCATTACCCGAAACTCTAACAAAGAGACTTAGGACTTAGAGAACTTTCGTATTCATACGTTCACTTATTCAACGAGTATATTCGGCGTCTTACGAGTACGCCTTCAGATAAGTTTTCATTAGGCTCGAGCGCCAGTCGCGCTTGAGAAGTTTAAATTTCGCATCTTTTATAAAACCATCCTTCTAACAGACAAAATTCTGAAACATCTTTACTTATACTTTAGATTCTAATATTAAAATCGAGGTTTACAAAGGTAACATGATATTCAGAGATTCCAGAGAAATCCGAAACTTAATTATCCCGAATGACCTGGATCCGAGAGGCTGCACCAGGGGAGACGAATCGATGTGTTGCCATGGCAACCGCGACGTCTGCCGAGGAGCCTGCGCTCTACTATCCCGCTCTGTCTCGCCTTGATATCATATCATAGCGCATCTCCTGCTGAAACGACGTAAATACACCCGTCGCTGATGGAATTGGAACGCTAGCGTTTCGTTATAAGGTTGAGTTTCAATTGAGAGGAAATTCGTAAAAGCCTTTTTTTGGATACACCCGCATCACACGATATAATATAAAGAAGAAACAGTTTCGATGGCTGTAAAGTCTGATATCACATATTAGCTTGGTATCGAAAATGGTCTTTATTCCGTGTGCTATAAGGTCGAAGAGGCGTTACTCACCTGTGCGGTTAGCGTGGGTGGCTGAACAAGATATTTGGGGTTTGTCCGGAGTCTGTTAACATCTGGTAAACGAGGGGTTCCGTAATTAATTATTTATTTCTGTTTCCGTCTGTTTGCGGTAATTAAAAGGGATTTCTGTTTGTTGAATGTTAAATAGATAAAGTTGTTAGATTTAATTGCCTTCCGGGTTTATGGTAGCTTAAGTAGGCTTCCGCGGGTCGTGAGGTAACATGGTGTGGTACCTTAAATTTAAAATTCTAATACAAGAACTTTCAGTATATTCATATACACACTTATGATTATATAGTCTGGTTACTGTAAGTTTAACCTAGCATTTATTTTTACTAGCAACATTCCGACACAATCTTTTGTTTTCGGTTAAAATTGGACTACAATTGGATTTCATGATTTTGAGACTTTTTCATGAGTATTTCGACATTTATGATCTTTTTATTTTTTATGAAAGACATGACACGTTGTATAATATTTGCAAGTGTCTGTGTAACCAAAAACACTATATTAATAGCCTGCTGTAGTCATTTTTCTAATCGAAAAATCATAAAGTTACATGTACAATCAGAGAAGTTGAAACAGATACAGATCGTGGATCTAAGTAATTTGGTCGTACTATGTCAAACTCAGCCGACAGATCACGACTTACATGAAATTGGCATATTCCGACCAAATGACATAAGACCATCAACTGGCTCCCTTTTAATTTCCCCCATTATACATCGCACGATTCTAGAAGACTATTCGCACGATAGTCTTCAGAAGCCGTACTCCAAAACCGTTTTGAGACAAAAACGGACGAATTAGAACGCCGCGTCCTGTGGCTCTCGCATAAGTTTGAAACAATAGTATTTATAGATAGATAGAACAAGAGATTTATAGATAGCGACTACCTAAATTTTTAAGTATGGCAAAATTCTACAGCGCCCCTAGCGATCACTTGCCGAAAAAAATAAAATTGCCATACTAAAAATTTACTACGTAAATTTGTCGAGTATCGGGCTGCTAATCAAACGCGAAACTACATTGTTATAGCAGGGCTCGGTACTCGGTGGAGTCCGAAGATGTGCAGTTGAGTGTCCTGCTCCAGATTCAGCTCGACCGATGCGATGACAATTCTTGATTCTATATAATTCGTGATCTGTGGGCTGGGTTTGACATGATCGTGATCAACTTGCTTAGATCCGCAATCTGACTCTTTATCAACTTCCCTGATTGTATTTAATAGCTAATTGGATAAATATTTCAGTCGGCAGTCAGAACTCAGAGAAATATTTGTCCTTCCAAAGCACGCCTTAACGAAACCAAAGCCACAATTCGATTAGATTTTTGACAGACTTTGTTAAAAGGTATGGAGAGTAATATAGGCCACATTTGGAAATGGAAAATGTCATGTCATTCCCAAAATATTAGCATTTTTACGCGATTTTTGACTTCCAAGCGACCGAAGCCGCAAGTAAATGCTATTTATCATTAAATAAGGATTTACTATCGTTAATATTTAAATGTCTTCAAGTGTACCAATTAATTTTTACACTAGACAAACATTTTTAGTCGTTTTCGCTAATCAATTAAGCCGTAACCCAATATCGCTATAAAATATCAGTTCCCATAGACCTGTAACATAAAATCCTTGAAAACAGATGGAAAACATTATTGAAACGATGTCACATCAAACGAACAGCCGTGAAATTGGACGAAGATATAGCTATCGCAGCCACGCTCGTAAAATATGCTTAGTTTATTGTTTGTGGTGGAATTATGGATATGGTTTAAGAGGGTAGAGAAGGTATATAAAATACCGTATAACATTTTGTACATTGAAGTATGTATCTCAATTTCCCACATCCACATTTATAATATTATACCTAGATGATCCAATTGTGGAATAACCCAAAAACATATTTGCCACAGACTTCTATTGACAATATTAAATATATATTGGCAACATATTATTACATTATTAATGTTACATCTTAATAATTCTTAATAAATCTGAAAGTAATGAATTACTTAAAAAAATTGTATTTTACTGTGCTAAGATTAAAAGCGCTATCTATATGTAAAGATCTCAAACTTTTGCATTGCAACGACATCTAGAGTTCTTTAGCAAAACGACTTGAATGCATATGTCTGTATAGACGTTATCTTTAATGTCGCTAGATGGCGTTCACACCTGAATGTAGCAATAACCTGTATTTTAGCAAGGTAGTATTTGTACGCTACAGTTAGCAATTAATTATTTTAACAAATTATTAACATGAACAAATTAGGTTTTCAAAATCTTATGTTATGATTTTTATCAAAATAAAAAAATATTATTTGTTCAAGTATTAAAATGTTTTCTACTCTGACAACACCAAAAATCGCCTCATTGGACGCAAGCGCGTCTCTTATTCTGTCTCTTTCTATTGGTTTGTTTTATGTCATGTCTGAACCCTTGCTTGTTATATCCTGCTTGTATATTTTTAAGTTAATATTAGTAATTGTTAGTTAAAAATTACATTTAATGGTAGAAATAGTATTCCTAAAGTGTATAGTATTGTGATGATAAGTGCTTCGAAGAACTGTAATCAGCGTTGGAAAACTAAAGCGGCATCGTGGAGTCACGAAAACGAAGGTAAAAAAACTTTTCATTGTTTCTAGAGACGCTACGGCAGAAAAGAAAAATTGGAAATCGATTTCAGTTTGTTTGTATTTCCATATTATTTTGTGGTTTCGTTAAATTCCTAATAGGTAGCCACCAGCGAACTTGATATACGGTTTAATGTTAAGATTCTTAAAATAGTTTGTTATTTTCTGTAAATATCTTTTGTTGCCTTTATTATTTACTGCGTTTAGTATCCATGCTTAGCTTTAATTAAAACTTTTGGTATATTTCACAATTGCAAATTAAATACTGCTTCTAAAGCACCAATTTTTCGAGTTTACCTATAGGCTCGTGTTTAACAATTATTTAAACAATTCATTCAGTGATTACATGTAGGTCGGAAAAATAATTTATACATGCATTCTTCTTAATATCCATTTAGGTACACCAATTATATATTATTATATACACATATACAGATTTCATATATTATTCACACTTATATCTTAGAGCCCTATAATTTATAGTTTCCAGCCCTAATAGCCTCTTGAGACAAAACAAAACAAGGTAATGGTAATTATTAATAAAATATCCTTGGTTGTATAGGAATTACTTAAGGTCCAAAGCGAAATGCTGCCTTGAGGAAGTTATTATACATTATGATTGAATTTTAACAAAAGAGTGAGAAAAAATTTAATGACAGGAAGTTGTTTTGTAAATAAAAAACCTTTATTTAACAGATTATGTCCTCTAAACAGAGATGGCCTTTGTAGATATTCGCAGATTGCTAAAGTTACAATGACTACAATGCCAAGATTGTATTCCTATTTTAAAACTTATTCTGATGTCTTCATAAGATCTTAGATATTTGGAAGTGAATAAAAGTTTTTAGCAGATTTAGGATAATGTCACTAGCTATACATAGTTCAGTGATACTATGGTACTAGAATGTTAGGAATAAAGTAGTTTTTCAAGGATAGGTCTTAATCTATTTAACTTACCTTATTCTAGGAACTACAAAAATAATTTAAATTAATTTAGATATTTATTACATACAATCTACTGCATAATTAGTTAGATGTTCAGCAAATAGTTATAATACGAACGATAATCTTGATTTTATGCTAGTTTTATTTAAAAAAAACTTGATAGCTAATTTACTGTGGTGGTACATCCTAAAATCAAATTTGTTACTGTTCCTTGTATTAATTTATTAACATTCCTTGGGTTAAAACCGATTCAGGGCTTTACTTTCTAATATAATAAAATATTCCAGAATATTACTCACCACTGAAATCTGTTAACCAATCTACAGGGTGTTACAAGATATTACTTATTGCTTAACAAAAGATTAATCTATCAGGGCTAGACAAAACATTGCCTAATATGGACAGTATTGTGACTCAAGCAGACCCTTGTTGATAAAGACAATTTCTTATATATAATTCATACTTTTAATATGTAAAGTATTGTCTTTGTAAATATTTATGTAATTAGATTAAAACAGGAATAGGGATGTCGACAAGGTCAAAAAATCGATATTTTTTAAAAAAAAATTGAGATATAATGGTAGAAAAATAAGTATCTCCTTAATCTCAGCTTGATAACTTACAAACTTAGCGTACAAACTACCTAGAGGTGACATCATAACTAGGTATTGTTTTGTATGGGGTGTTTTAGGAAGGTCAATTTCATGTGATTTTTAAATTGCCATATCTTCGAGACAACTTAAGCTATCGGCGTCATTATTTCACCAATATTTCTATTTTTGGGACGTCTTTAAAAATAAATAATACTTCAATAATACTACTCACTTCTTATAACACTAGTATGGACTCAATGTCCTTGTGAACTTTGTACACCACTTCCCACCTGATATAGAATACCTCCTTCACTAAACTTCTTAAAATATACTTAAATAAGCCAAATCAATAGTCTTTTTCGAGTTTTAGCAATATGAACAACATCTAAAATTCATTCTTATTTCAAATATCTATCAAATATAAT
>JAOTAV010089382.1:0-11628 GCA_026546445.1 Cyclargus thomasi | reverse complement strand
CATAAAGGCCGGCAACGCACTTGCGACTCTTCGGATGTCACGAGTGTCCATGGGCGACGACAGTTGCTTTCCATCAGGTAGCCCGTCTGCTCCCTTGCCCCCTAAATATCATAAAAAAAATACATGCCAAACTTATACCACTGACTTACAAGGATTATGTCAAATTTGTGATCTGTGTCTTCACGTAGGACTTCCAGGACTTTATTTCATTTGGTTTTCTTCTTCGTTTACAGGTTGTTCCCCAAGTGGTAGAGAAGCCGGTGCCCTACACCGTGGAGAAGCCTGTGCCCTATGAGGTGGAGAAACCCTACCCCGTGGAGGTAGAGAAGAAGGTGGAGGTCCCCATCCCCAAGCCTTACCCCGTCCACGTGCCGGTCTACAAGCACATCTACCACCATAAGGGAGGCAAACACTAAGTACATAGCTTGCTCTGCGAGTTCGTACTTATCAACCGTACCCTTAGTACTTTAGTATAGCGACAAGAAGTTTAGTGAACTATCGTTGAGATTCTGCTGAATCTTGTTAAACGCTAAATCTACCGAATCTAGTAAAATCTAGGACAGATCTCCAAAACTACTCGTTACTAGACTAAAATACTAACTGAAGTAAACTGAGCAGCGGCAAACTAGTTTTCGCCTGAGAGATCCAGTTTTAGCCGCTTCAAAGCGGTTGTCTGTAAATAGTTGTGGTGATATAACACTTTGTTGTGATATTTATTGTGTGCAAATTCGTTATACATGTTTGTTTGCATCGTTGTTGATTTGTGTTGTTGATTAATTTTAATTATATTACAGTTTTTACGTTCATACATTTTTTATTTGTTCTTTCTTTAACGTTTACCTTCAAACATACATTTCAAATTCCATGCAAACGTCCTCGGCGCGGTCGCCGTGCGGTGTTGGGATTGCTCCCGTGTTCATAATAAATCGGCTTTTGCCCACCACACATTCCCATCACTGTATCCCTCCCCATACAAAGTGGGAGACAGCACAAAGTTGCAATGACCGAAAGTCAAAGATCTAAAGGGGAAGCACCACTCCCGTGTTCATGTGAAAGCATCCATATAAGTACATAGATCACGGTAGCCGTGTTAATAGTATGAAAGCACGGGCGACACACGGTTACGGCACGGCAGCCGAGCTGCGACCGTATGCATTTGAGAAAAATCTGTTTGTAATCAGACTTTAAAATTGTTTATTTGTGCTCGTATAACGTAGCTACAACGTCCTTTGACGTACATAATACAATTTATATATCACTGGAAACTGACTGGTTTGAACAAAGAATTAGCAAAAGAGCATTAAAAAAATAAACAAAGTCAATATTATCGCGGTTAGACGTGTATCTCATTCGACTTTCACTACGGTCAAGGTGAGGTCGATGACTCCGCGAGGATCCTGCGGCTGATTCAATCGATCACTGATGGACTGAATGAATCAGATTAAACCACTTCAAAGGAATTTAATAATTGGTATAAGTTTAGGAAAAACTGGTCTGAATTCTGGTGAGAACGATCTGCGCCATTTCTGGATCGCTTTGACAAAAAATATGTAAAAGAAAGATTCCTGGTTCTATGGAGTTTTATCTTTCTACAGGTCCTTCTAACTTTTATAATAACAATGATATTACTGGCTTTTAGCCGCGGTTCTGCCCACGTTTTTTTCAAATTGTAACCTTGATTTTTCCACATCTTTTTCTAGTTTGTGATAGTATAGTTTGAAAATGAATTGTATCTGTAAAGATGCTGCTCATACCTGTATTTGTATATTTGTGTTACGAATAAATAAATATTATACCCTGGCTGTTAAAAAACGGTTTAAAATAAACAAGTAAAAAATATTATTAATTTTAAATATTATAATTTCATCGAAATCCTGTCAGTAGTTTCGGCGTGATTTACTGACAAACTTTAATAATTATAATGTCAGTTTGACAGTGTGATTACAAAATTTTGGTTTTTAACCAAAAACTTTATTTTGGTAAAACTTGAAGACCATGAAGTCGGCTTATATCCCTAAGCTATTAATATTCGAATGATACCGACGCTCAACAAGGTGGGTCGACCTTATAAAGCGGTTATGGAACCATTACGATCCCATAAGGGTAGTTAAAATTCTATAACAATGTAGTTACTAGTTATGTAGGTACCTCTTTTATGTTACGGCCTATTTTTAAAGCTCACATAACTTTTACGATAGGTTTATGATGTAAATTATTAGTAGCTTTTCTGATATACTAGCTTTTGCGCGTAACTACGTCTGTGTGGTAGATGAACAAAACAATTTTAACTAAATAAAATACTTATTTCATAACTAAGTGTAAAAACCATTAAAACTCGCAGTCACAAGTGTTAACTCCTAACAGACATTTGAAACCAATTGATGGTACTGAATGTTATTAGTGGAATTATATAACTCCAAACTTGTATCACTTTTAAGGATTATACACGAAGCATCTTAAAAAATAATCTGGCATAATCTCCAGCACATGTCAAACTCAATCAGTAAATCTTTTTGTTGGCAACACCGCACCTGCCAACCCCCCGCCGACCAGTATTAATGCCTCGGCCTGTACAAAAACTACACTTCTATATACATACTTATTCGAGCATGGGTTTTATAAAATATTGTTCCTTACGCCCTTGGCAATAAGGTTATAGCGAGGGAACTCCTCTGAACGCGCCAAACCCGTAGATCACAAAAAACTCCTAACAGGTCGTTATTTTTTATGCCCACCAAAACAGCCTACAAATGTCAAAAATATGGTATTTAAATCTTATTGTATAATTAAATTGTTGTGTTTGATTTACAGCTCCAGTCATTTTTAAGATTTCGAATCTAAATGCACAAGCTGATGCTTTAATTGATTATTATTATTATATTTTAAGTTATAATAATTATTATAATCTTAATAATACATTGCGTAGTTAATAATTCATGTACATCTGTATCAATACATATAATATTAACAATAAGTGTCCAAAAACACCGGTCGGAAAATATTACTGGCGTTCGTTCCAGAGTTTTACTGTACGAGGTAGAAAGTTACGCGAAAAGCGGACCGTGGAAGACTGTAACTCATCAAGAGGATATGCACTTTTCATGGTAAAGCCCATCTAGACAGAAGAGCGAAGATACGTCTCAGCGCAACTTCAAGGGTTCCAGCTTGTTTCTAACAGCTTCAGCTCCACAATATACAAGTGCCACGTCTTGCCTAGGCCTGCTAAAAACGCTGCGGTGGATGCGATAGTGTACACCATTCCCGCGTCCATCCGCGTGTAGCGCTGAAGAAGGGCATGGGGCGGTTTTAGTCAGTATACTCCTGGCGTACTGCGCCGGGGGTAGTCCGACATACCCCTGCCGCCTCCCACTCGTAATGCATTTTCCCTCCGCAAAAAAAGGGCCTGCTACAAACAACTTTTTAGCGATGTGCGAAGTTAAAAGAGAACCAGAATGCGCGGTTCTACGTAAGTTGCTCGCGTTATGTCGAACCTAGCCCACAGGTTACTACTTATAAGAAAATTAATAGACATATTCCGACCAAATGACGTAGACCCGTCAACTGGTGGGTTAGCCAAGACGTGAACGTTAGCGCTTTGATGTAGAATCGCCAAACAAAATGTATGGAAATGATATAAGCGTTCGTTACTTCTTATGAAGCGAAAACGTTTAGGTCCCTGTTAACCCCCCTGGAGTGTTTCTACTTCCCTGACTGTAATATGGAATCTTTATTGCCGGGGAAAAAAACTTTTCCTTATTTACTTTAGCGAATATCTGACCTAATTGTTGTCGTATTTCAGACGTGTTTGTTGTTTTAGCGCGAAATTTACCAGATCTATACACACTGCATGTATCACGACCTGATGTTTGTTATTGCAATGTTCATAATCAACTCGTTAAATATATTGAAGTGCAGAATAACTTGCTAAATGCCCATTTCATTTAATATAATAAGGAATTCACACTACATTAATTATGGTAACCAGTGCAGGTTTCATGGTGACATCAAAATAATTTTAATAAAGTAAGCTGGAGCTGAAGCATTCATTTAGATATTTTTTTGATTTTCATAGCTTTTCAGCTTTAAAGCTTGATAGAATTTAAGACTTGAGTCAGTGTTAATTCTTCGTTAAAATTTTATTAAAGAAAAGCAGGTGAGGAGGAGGTCTTTCCTCCTTTTCTAGGTATTTATTTTTATCTTCTTTGATTCGTTATTTGCAATAATCATAGTTTCTATAGTTAACTAATAACCTAGTATTTAATATTGGTCAATGTAGAAAAGGCCTTGGTTAACTATTTAAATTTTGAAGCAGTTTTATGGAATGTTAGTCTCGACGTTCAAAAAGTGTACCTAAGGCCTACCTAAAAAAAATAAAAAAATATTTTGACTTGATTTGACTTTTACCTCGTAACATTAAAAGAATATGTTTCCGACCTTTTTTATTAGGAAATAGGCTTAGACAATATGAAAAAGAGATTATTTTAAGTTTTCGATCCTTTTTTTAAACTTTACAAACTAAATATACAAAACTCTAATTTCCCAGGGAACAATTAACAGCAGAGCAGCAATTAGCAAATAACAGCAATCAGGCTGCGCCCGCGCACAGGCAGGTAGTGATTACACGCCCGAGGAGCTCCATGTGCGTCTTCATTCTTCATTATTACCGATTCTAAATTAATACCAAAAAATGAAAGTGATTAGGAGAGCAACGAAAATAGTTATCACTATACATGTAATAATACTTAGGGGTGTGTATGTGTTCCCTTACATGATGTTCGATATAAAATATCAGAACTGAAATTGGTAAAGGCCTTACACAATGTAGACATTTAAGTATTATTATTTGCTTTTGTTACTTGCACTCCGTAAAATAGATAAGGGACATTTCTATTGTGATGTCATAATTGAAATTTCATCATTAAATTAATAAAATTTCTACTCTCTCGTGTCACACTTTGTCTAACCGGGGCCGGGGGGGTTAGACAAAGTGTGAGGTTAATGGATAGTCCCTAAGCAAAGAAAGGTGTAAAAGAAATCTTATACAACAAAGCAACTGAAAATTAAATAATATTGCCGCGAAATCCGAGTTTTACAGATTTAGCGGCAATATTATTTATTTTTCAGTATTATGTAATTCTAGCCTAGGCCTAGCCTACTAGGTAGCTATCATCTATATATTTTTCCTGAAATTTTTGTTACTGGAATAAAGATTATTGTTATTATTAATTCTCCAAAGGAGAGTTGCGAGCAGGAGAACTTTGAACCAGCAGCACCAGTTTTGGACCATATCACAAGAGGCAACTTATATTCCTAATGACTGTGTCTATAAGCGAGTAGCGACATAGCTGTTTTCTATCAGGTAGCACGTTTGCACGTTCGCTTATTCATTTAAAAAAGACACTAATTAAAATGCTATCTTTTCTAGTATGAGATATTTTATTATTTAGGCGACTTTAGACTTTTAGACTCTAGAATAAGAGAAAGACAGTATATCTTACAATTTTAGATCGTTATAATGTTTATAATTCATGTATTAATGACGTAATTCACACAAAATAGCCGAGTACTAACACGTGCAAATTGCAACATTCATCGCCCTTTAACTTTATGATACACTATAACATCGCCCAAAACTGCACAGAATAGTGCTAGTGTTGAGATTATTGTTACATGTGACAAACATTCTATAAAATATAGAATCTAGATGCTAACAATTTAACCTAAACTAGAATGGGATACGCGAATCAGTATTAACGGGTTGTTCATATTTTTTTCTTTATTGGAACAGTAAACATTACTAGAGATCGCCCTGTGGTCGAAATTCGACCATAAATTTTTCTCAATTTAATCGCAGATTCAATTTGACATATAAGTCTCTGTTACCAGGCCATTGAATTTTATTGAAAAAATCACAAATTTCAACCATAAACAAAAGAGTCGTGTATGATTATGGTGTCATGTCAAAATGTTGTAGTGTGCGTAGCGTTTTATTTATAAAAACATGCAAGATTTATAACTCCTGCGAGTCAATTAGACACTCGGCTCGAAATGTCAGTTACGTCACCCACCCTCCTACTTCCCCGCGCAGCACCCCGCATTCACGTTTTGCATCGAGGAGCGTTAGCATAAAACAGTTTGAAAAATTAAAGCCGAAAATTTATGAATTTTATGTCCAGTAGCGTCGACATAACCACATCTGTTACTAGTCATTACTTGTCAATGTTAATATATTCGTTAAATTTGTCATTGTTAGTCATTGAGTTATATTTATAGAGACAACACTGCTAGCGATTACATAATATTTTGGCATTTATTGCGTAACAAAATAAACTCTTAAATCTTATCTTAATCTTAAAAGATTTTCAACGTTGTTAAAAGTCTATTTTAATCTGTCTTACTGGTCATACACAAGAAGCCGTTTACCTAATCGTATTATAACTACGCACAAATATTAATTTCTACAAGACGTCAACATTATGCATAATATTAGCTATACCAGCTTGATCACAAGCGCTATACCGCGCATTTGGTATGTGTGCGGTGAAGCAGGGGACCATGGGGTTGCCATGGTTACCGGCCGTCACCACTCACGGCGATGGCATGCAACATGAAACCCAATTCTTAGAAAGGTCGTGCTTTATCTCGTGATGAGAGGAACATAATTTTTAAGTTGGCTGACTATTATGTTTCAAGAAATGCTTTATACACGCTACGACGTTTTATACACTGTTTATATGTTAAAAAAGTTTAAATACACAATATAAATACTTCTTGGCTCTCAATAGTACCAACTTTAAACAGTCAATTTATATCGTAAGATACGTCCAACAATTATATTGATCTCGAGTACACCTCAAACTTTTTCTTACCCGTCCCCGGCCCCACGTTCCTAGGGCGCGGTACAGAATTCGTGGTCAAAATAAAATTTTTAGCAAATTCGAAACTTTTGTCAAAATTTATATTACCAAAAAAGTACAACATTTTTTATGCGGTCAGTACTTTAAAGAAATGTCAGTCGAGCACACGGTTCGACTCGCCAAGTTAATCCGTATGAGTTACACCTTTTTTACGAAAAACGCGTAGATATAAAAGCACGAAATTTCTCCCAGTTATAGTTGATATAAGAGGAGAAGCATGGAATACCAATATTATTTTTAAATGAGCTTTAATCTTGTATATTTTTAATAAAAAAAATGTTACGCACACTACACATACTACATTATTTTGACATTACACGATATTTATTCAAATACTCTTTTGTTTATGGTTGAAGTCTTTTTTTTTTCATAAAATGTAATGGCCTGGTAACGAGACCTTTACCAAATTGAAGTCTGTGTTTGAATTAAAAATAGATTATATGTAATGTATTAAAGTCTGAATATGCTATCTTGGAAAACTTTAGTTCTTAGTTTTATTTAAAAAGATACGTGGTGAGTTTGATTTATTCAAATGTTATCGTTACCCGGATTAATCTATAAATATTTTTGCATAATCAATACATCTAAAGATGTTTTCTTCTCTCACTTTACCTTGACAATTAAAAAAACAAATATTTTAGATTTTTATATTCTGTGGAAAAAAACTGAGGTGAATATACTTAGCATAAATAATATGATTATATCGAGCTACGGGAAAGCGTCGGCCGTCGAGAATCGATATTATTGTCTAATAAAAATTCTACTACAATAATAAAATAAATTATTTATCCAATGAATATTAATGTATTTGTTGCTTTGATTATTTTCCAATTAAAAATATTTAAAGAATATATAATAAGAGTTAAGTATTTGATGGCGTAACTTGAATGGAATTGCTTTGACAGCTAGGTCGTAAGCTTGCTGGAACTTGGCTGGAAATATGAGGTCATAATAGACCCCCTGATTTATATAAATAATGTAATAAACAAGTATTGTAACAACAACAAATTAATTAACTCGATAAAAAGTATTTAAGGTAAACACTTTTTATCGATCATTAATTTGCTGTTGTTACAATACTTATATTTTTTATCTTTAATTTATTGTTCCCATAAAATAAAATTATTTAGTTTTTTTTTTTTTATAAACACTATTGCTAGTGTTCATTAGAAAAAAAGCTAAGGGTTAGTGTATTTTCATAATATTGTGTGTAGCTGTTTACCAAGTAAAATATATATTCATATTATTAATTCTATCCACCTGAAATCGCATATATTGGTAGTAAAAATGACCATTTATAATATTAATAATATTACTACTATGGAAATGAACTGAATTTGAGCTGTTTATGGTGATTAAGTTTTTTTCCAACAAAATCTTCAGCAGCGGTGAAAGTTGGTGGAAAACTTTTTATTTTTATGTAATTTTTATTCCGAATTTTAAAATAAATTTAAAAAAGTTTATTGCACATTCGATCTTCAAAGTTGAACTTAAAAAAAAATTTAATAAGTTTTCATTATTAAGGCACATTAGTATTAATATGTCATTAATATGTGTGCGTGTGTATGTCTCTGAACTTCTCCTATAAGACTAGACCAATTTTGCTGAAATATTTTTGTGTGTTCACGGAGACCTGAGATTTAAATTCACAAATTAGCCCGGCAGGACAACGTTTATCAAGTCCGCCAGTTTCACTTCATTTTATATATACTTATCATTATTTTTTAACTTATTTAGATTCGCAGGCCCTTTCTGGAATATTTAAAACGTCACACGACAGAAAGTGCAGCGAATCTTGATCGGTTAAACCCTGTCAAAATATTTTTATGAATAAGGCGGTAAGAACCTAAAAATATATTTTACTAGCTGTGCCCCGCGTCAAAAGTAGCCTATGTGGTAATCCAGCAAGCTCCATGCCAAATTTTATTGAAAATTGTCCAGCCGTTTAAGCGTGAAAAGCTAACAAATGTACAAACTCACAAATTTTCGCATTTATAATATTAGTATAAGTAGATTAAGGTGCTTGTGAGCACAAATTATTTATAACTAAAAAGATACCTACATTCATAAATATTTGAAGACAAATATTTTGCAGAATCTGAGTTGGTGCGATTTACATTGTAGATTTACTGGCAGTAACACGTCTTGTGTAGACACAGCCGTTTTAAACAAACGTTTTGTTTGGTAACAGGGGCGTATCTAACGTTGTCTTAGCCGCATTGTGTAGAATCCCGATCAAATCGGCAACTCAAACCTTAGGTATAGATAACACTCCGTCGCAAAAAGAATATAATTGACACTACACTTACATACCACACTCGGATCGTCTAAGCAAAGAGAGTGCCCACTGTCCCCTCCCCATATGATTTTAAAATAAAAAACTGCCAAGTGCGAATTGTACTACGAGCGCACAAAGGGTCTGCACCAGTAAAGATAAAATATTAAGAAGACAGATTTTTGAAAGTCAAGCAGCTTTAGCTTTACACTACCTCACAAGCGATAGCGCAATGTAGACGTACTGCAGCGCCTCCTAGTACCAAAAAGAAAAAACTTGAAATAAAACACATTTGTTGTATGAAAGCCACTTCTAGAGGTTTCAATTATTCTTTAATATTATTATAACGGCAATAGAATTGCATATTCTGTAAAAATTTCAACTCCCTTACCGTTCTTGAGATACAGCCTGGAGATAGACAGACAGACATCGAAGTCTTAGTAGTATATAGTAATTTTTACTTTTAGGGTCCCTTTTTTACCCTTTGGGCAGTGGCGTAACTACAAGGTGGCAAGCCGGCAAAATGCCACGGGCCTCCAGCCGGGAGGGGCCCCCGATCAGCCCCCTTAGACAAGTGACAAGCGATTATTTTTTACAATGACCCCTTGACGTGTTTTGTATTGGTTTGCCATAGTGGAACGAAAACGTATTTGCCACAGGCCTCGAACGGTATAGTTACGCCAGTACCTTTGGGCACGGAACTCTAAAAGTAAACATTTAAAACAACGTTGAATTGTTTTGTATGGAAAGGTCCAAAATGTTTAAATTTCGTCTGAACGCATGAGTTCCGAAAATTCGTAAAATGGAGGATAAAAATAGATTTCTTATATGATTGGGCTGTTTGGTTTTTACTTCTACCGGTACTCCTAGATATATTATATTTTTTGTCCAAAAGGTAATTTCTCCGTAATAGGGCCCACAATATATGATAGTGTTACCAGCCTTAAACACCGCGTGACACTTAGTATTTTGTAATTTAAATAAATTCGCCGAACACGTTTTTGAGTCATTACAACAAAAATGCAATCGCACGAGTTCATGATACTCGCAATTCATAATAAACCGCTTAATTGTCCGCTAAAAAATTACTGTCGTAATGACGAAATATATGAAGGTTATGCACATTACGCACATTTTAAGATTAGCACAAAAAACACTGTATTCCCCGTGTATTGCCAAAATCTTTTCTTTTTTTGTAATTATTGTTGACGTAGGGATTATAAAATTTTCGTCTTACAATAATTTTACCTTTCACAGCCTAAACATCTAGTTTTTACACTCGTAATTTTGACTTACGAGTGTAAAAAGTTGCTTACCTTTTACATAAAATCCCAATTAAGTGGGCATATTCTATTTTTATGTCGAATGTGGATACTTAGTTCATTGAATCGAAGATGGCGTTAGTAGTATAATTATAATATTTTTGTTATTATCAATAATAATATTATTAATATGCTATTTTATTTTAAATCATCTACAGTCTACACACACAAAAAATTATCTTGCTAAATCTTAAATCTGAATCTCTTATAGTTTTTCCGCAAAGTGTACCACAAACATGTAAGAGGAGTGGGATATAGGTGGTCGCTTCGCTCGCACAATAAATTGAAATTGGTATTGATGATGATTAAAATTATGATAATTGGTTTAGTTGAAAAAAGATAAATTAGGTTTAAATTAATTTTGAGAGACTAATAGTCTTCATTAAGTTCAAGTATATTTGTTTGTTTGTTTGACTTAATCGAACGAGTAGGATAAACTATAAATGTACTCAAACTATGCATATTATGATATTAATGTAATGCGATGGCACTTTGAAGCCTATATTTTAATTAATTTTAAAATATAGGCTTCAAACTGCCATCGCATTACATTAAAAATTAAAACCAGTTGCACATTTCTTAAGTAGGTTAATATAACAAAATTCTAATCTGTGCATATTTTCATTAATTAATTCCTAAGCTCCTTTTAAATATGTAAGTAGGGAATGGGGACTAGGTTGACAAAGTGATAAAAAATATTCGATACACTAGAATAGATAAAAGAATTAATTACTTATGTAAAAAGGTTCTAGTACATCGTGCTGCCTGTCCTACAAGATGAATATGTGTAGTAGAGCTTTAATAATGCATCATCCTTATAAATTATTTATTTATTAGGAATAACCAACAAAAGTAAGGTAAGTAACAATAATTAATTGTCAATTAAAAACATTACAATTAGAAAATATAGGATTAATTGTACTTAAATAATTTATTACATCTTGCTATAAAATTATAGCTCTTAAAAATTAATATTTTTTTTTTTATTTATTTATCATGATCATAATCACAGCTTTGTTTTTTTTTTTATATCTTTATTTTTATATCTATGGACGCTTCACACCACGTCAGTCTGGCCCTGTGCTAAGTACCCGAGGGACTTGTGTTACAGGTA
>JAOTAV010089371.1:0-11631 GCA_026546445.1 Cyclargus thomasi | reverse complement strand
ACTTAATTAACAACTTACAACTTAACTCGATTTTACCGTTCAAATGTCAAAAATAACTAAACTCGCCGATCACGCAAGTTAACTCGCTATTTAATTAATTTAAGTGTAAATCGGCACTTAGGGTTTCGCTTAAAAAATGTTTATTTTAGTAAGTTTGAATTAATTATACATAGTTTGTAATGTTGATATACGAAAATGTAGAAAAAAATATTAACTAAAATCATACCCAAGCTTAAATTTCTTGTCTTATTATAATTTTTCTAATTTTTAGGTGACTTACGATTCACGTGCATAGTGATTTATCAACGACTACCCCAGACAGACCGGGATGAAATTCGGCATGCACGTAGATTGACAGGTTAGAGTCAGGATAAAATAAGGGATGAAAGTTTGTATAAAAGTACTTAATGCGAGCGAAACCTCCAACAATCGTTTTTAAGCTTCCGTACCCAAAGGCTAAATATATATTTTTTTGGTAATGTACTTAACGTTACTTATTAAAAATTAAACTTACCCCGCTGGCCCATGTACAAGTCTTAACTAACCGAAGTACATTTTCTCAATTGTTTGCTCTCTACTGTTACGAAACTCTTTGTGCGCGAGTCCAACTCGCACTTGACTGGTTTTTTAATAATGCGCTTACTTTTAAGTTTTAACAACTTTTTATCCACCTTACTTTCTAATTACAAGCGTTAAGGGGTTACCAACCTTTTTCTATTTTTATCTATCCCCGCTGGTTGGGCGCACCTGCCGGTGCCTTAAGGCCCATCTACACGCCTCTAAGGGCCGCCTGACACGCTGTCACATGTTTGACATTTGCCATGTTTATGGCTATAGAGCATCTGGTAATTAAAGTATCGATCCTTATCTGACAGGTTAAGAAAGTCGATTATATAGTAGATACCCTATCTATACTTTGACGATCTTGGATTGTGGTATTACTATAATAACTGAATACATTGTTAACCACAAATAGTGGTGCTATTGTGTAAAAAAATAGTTTTTTATACGTGTAAACTCACTAGGGCGCTAGTCCTTAAATAACAATTTTATCCGTGTTCAGCGCTGCTTCTTTCACAGCGAACTCCGCATAGGACACATACAAATTCTAAAGCCCCTTTTACTTTGTTACAACCTGTAAATTTTTTTTCGAAGCGTAAGAATTATGATCAAACAAAATCCCCAGTCAACACGTTTTCATTATTGCTCCCTTATACAATCGACAAGCGTTCGATAAGGAATAATTACTAAGGGCTCTGGATTTAGGTTACCTAATTAGTATTCTATACAAATGATGCCATAAAGCATAAACTAAAATGTATAAGTTTTTGCCGCCATCTTTCTTGCTAACGAATGCCGCGTGCAATTACAAATGTATCAATGGAAAAATATTTTAATGGATGTTAAATACGAGCGTTTGTTGTATTAGAGCAGGGATGAAGAACCTTTGGCACATGTCCCGCGATTGGCACACGGGACAAAATTTGGGCACACATGATAACAAAAAATGACATATCTTTTTGACATATATTTTATTTTATGTTTAATTAACAATTTATTAAGATCTAAGTATGTATGTGTTCTTTTTTGACATTTCTTACTGATCTAATCTACTACTATACACATCATAGTAGTAATTGGATATTGGTGTTAAATTGTTATTATTGTACTAGGCTTAAGTTATCTTAATTAATTTATATGTGTAGTGACTAATATTAGAGTTGATACAACTCCAACATCTGTCACTATACCTTAATTAATAAATAAATAAAACATTTTGGCAGGTAGGTCTAATTATGTGCTAATTATAGTCTAAAGTAAAGTAGTCTAAAGTCTTTAAGTATGTGAAGCATATAAATAAAAATATTCTTCACACTTTAAGTTTGTAAAGAACTTTACAGGAACTTAAAAGTTTGAAAGAATAATTATGAACATTCATTGTAGGATGAATGTTAGTCGTGTGTTCTTGACTCTCTTGAGGCATGGAAATGTTCAAAATGTATCGCGTTGTCCTGTCGGCCTTGGTTTGCGTCTATTACGACACACGGATTTGGACACTTGAAAATAAACATCAATATCGTCCCGTCGTTTTGGAGGAGTTGCGTGACAAACAGACGTACACAATTAAGATTTGAATTAGATATTAGATATAAATATTGGCACATTGATAAGAAAAGGTTGGCCGTCCCTGTAGAGGTTTTTATAGTGAGTCGTGCGCGCATACGACATAAAGCGACTGCTAAGTACTGAGAACAAACATGAAAATATTATTACAGTTTATTTGTATGTTTGTCGATCACGTAAAAACTTCTTAACTATTACATATAGGTGCTGCAGTACGCCTACATCGCGCTATCGCTTGATACGGCGTGATCTGTTAAAGCCGCTCAACTTTCAAAAACACGTTCTCCTAATTTTTTGCTCTTTACTGGTATGGAACTCATCGTGCGCGATCCAACTCGCACTTGGCCGGCTTTTATTAAACTTAGGCCACCCGATTTTAGCTGTCTTGTATGAAATAAAGTCAGTCTACTGAATTACTATTTATGTGACGGTTTTTATTAATTCCTCGATCGTTAGAAACCTACGCATTAGCCTAGGTAGCCTAAGGCCACAAACACCTAACCTATAATTACCAACACTTAGCAAAACGTACTATACCTAATGGCTCATTTTATTATACAGCCTATGGTTATAGAATAAAGTTTAAGCCAAAAATATATTCATGTAAAATTAAGCCATGTCCCTGTGAACGCAAATTCTAAAAAAAAAAATTTTCTGCAGTTCAGATCTAATAAAAAAATATAAATTTGATTACGGACTTGTACGCCCAAATTAGGCGATAGCGGTCATAAACACTTGTCAAAAAATAAAAAAACAGCGATTCACAACGAAGTGTCGTGTTGTCACTTTGTTTCTTTTCAATCACGGTTTGTATAGAAATGACATTTTTTCAGAGAGTTGATGGCCGTTACCATCAAGAGAAGAGAGAAAAAAAGCGCTATAAATAGCAAAGAATCTAAGCATTTTTGTGTTTGCAAACATCAATATTATCAGCACTATAATTTAAACTAACTAAAGACCAAAAAAGAAACCAAAAAAACTGTAACACATACCACGCTTTAATATTAGAAGCACCCATAACAACTTTTAAATCAACAAAAACCGAAAGTATAAAACGTATAAAATTACAACGAAAAAACTTAAACCAAAGTCAATTATCAAAACATGTTACCTCATACTTTCACTAACCCTAAACCATCTTGAGGCACCTGAGATTCACAAGGGATGGTCCTTTTGGCCCTTTTTTATGATGTCAGTTAACCCTTTACAGGAAGCCGGGTCTCAAACACCTGCTTAGAAAGGGAATGGGCCCAGATAAAAGATTGTCTATTATTACCTCGTGGGAATCTTTTAATAACCAACAAATAAAGAAAATTAAGCGTTGATGGTTCTAATTAATTCTAGATTGTGTTAATTTTATAGAGGAATAGTCCACAATAGTCTACATTTCTGTTCTGATGATTCACATGCATGCTTTATTCCACGGGAGTATTTAATCGGAATAACAAGTATCTTTTTCTTAACCGTTACATTATCATCAAATATCTTTTAAACGGTTTTTAAATCGTTTAGATATATTCTCTTTATTGTAATAAAACTATATAACTAAGTATACAAACTAACGCCATAACCCTACAATTACAAAGTTTTCAACCAATTACTGTAAATTACTGTTAGCGGAGAAAATTTAAAAATAAGCAAGTGGTTGTAATAAGAAACATTCACACGCATATTAAATAGACTATGAGCCCCCAGGCTACAATAATGGGAAATCATTTTTTATTCGATCCATTGTGACCGTCTTCATAACACCTGAGTTCTTGAATGCCACATTGTGATTTTGTGACTACATGATTTATATTTGCATATGTTCGTTAAAGGGTTTGATTCAACAAAGAATTGCGGATCGCGGCCGGGTGAGGCGTTTTGTGTATTGATTAATGTTGCGAAATTTAGAGGTTAACGCGCGGGTTTTGGGTGATGAGATGTTCATACGATCACTGTCTTAATTCGTATTTTAAATTGACACTCTTAGGGGGCTATTTTCAGTTTTGAAAGGCAACCACAGGATTAAATTTTAAAATGCGGTGTTTAAAATTGAATCATTTGAATTTATTAAAAATACCTACAGAAATTGTAAAAAAAACATTTTTGTACAATTAATGCGCTAACCTTAGCCTTTCTTAACTTAATGATCTACTGACAAAGTTTTAGAAGATACTATGCCGTACATCTGGGATCTAAAATTTATGAAAGGTTGAAGAAGAAAAATTTTTGGCTTTTTTTTTTCAATTTTGTCTACACACGTCTATCCCAAGTACACCCTGTATCATCCAGGTGTGCGTTCAATAGATGTTGTTATGCTAAATCTGTAACCCAATATGCAAATTGGCATGCAAATGTAAATTTGGCTGACAGTCGTGCACAAAGAGGTATACAGGGGAATCAATACGCTTATTGATTTCTCGAGTGATTTATTGGCTTTGTACAAGGTTAAAAATACTCACGAATAGTACGGGAAGTATGTAAAAATGTTTGCTAAACTCATTCTAGAATGTTCACTCAAATGTAGAGTTATCTCTAAGATTTTTTTTAAAGAGAGATATTTTTTTACAGATAAGGCCAACATGTGTAAATTTTACTTGAATAAAGAGTTGACTTTATTTTGCATGATAAAATTATGAAGGTTTCAGTTTTTTTTTAATACATCGTAGACTAAAGAATATAAGTTTAGGTTAGGTACCCGTCGAGCAGAAGACATACTTCATAAGTCTTTTGCTCGACGGGTACCTAACCTACAAAACCTGTACCTATTTTAGTTTTTAGTTTACTAACAATATCACTATTTTAATGATTTTAAAAAAGATCTACAAAAAATATGATATATTAAAATAATAGATCATTTTAGTATTATGGATGTAAAAACCGCCGAAACTTTTTCATTTATTTTAATGAAATATGGTACACATACATAGGGCGTTAGTTGACTTAGATTATACAAATAATTATCTATGCTGCCAGTCGCGACTAAATGCTAACTAATAAGCCAACATCATTTCTATTTTTCTCTGCGTTTGAATAAAAAATACATCTTTGATCAAGAATTATTACACACTAGTTGGTGCCCGCAACTTCGTTGCGCATAAATTTGTATACTACGCCGGAACCGTACATTTTCCTTTGATAAAAAGTATCCTATGACCTAATAGCTTTTAAACAAAAAAAGATTTATTCAAATTCTTCCAGTAGTTCCTGAGATTAGCGCGTACAAACAGATAATAAACAACTTTTTTTGTCGATATGTGTTCTATTACTGTTCCTTAGCACTTAGCACCCCAACATTTATAATTTTGTAAAAATATAAAATGTCCAGACACTCCAATTTTACTGTTTTATTTATGTGTAGATTTTATGGAAAATAATGGACATATGGCGTCTATTTCCATTTTTTTCCAAATACCTGATCGTATATACCCCTCATGTAAACAACAAAAGACAATTTAACGGCTGACCGCCCCCATTTCGTCCGTTTTGGCCCCAAAACTGCCCTGCCCACTATTGTTACGCAAGGGGCATTTGCTAGCGCCATGTCATTAAAAAATATTAACCGTAAAATTAGATTTTATTATTTTTTATATGGTTTTATACAATCCGTTGCGTAAATAGTTTTTTTTTCAAGATCCGTAAATTTATAGAGAAGTAACGTCGACTTGGCGAACTCACCGCCGTGGAATTTTTTAATTTGACTTATCAAAAAAGTTTTAACTACACTTTTTTTCATACAAAATACTATTAAATTACTTTTGTCTTTACGTCTAACTTAATTAGTTCCGACCTACTTCTGAATGAATAATCCATACTTAATATTATAAATGCAAAAGTGTGTATTTTTAGAATAGAATAGAAAGAAAGAAAGAAATTAACTTTATTTGGTAAAACATACATTCAGAGTAAAAAATTAAAACATTTCAATATTAAGCGTTACCAAATTGGCCTCTACTCAGCATGTGTTGCAAACAGTTTACAACGCCGGTTTTCAGTAATAGAATTAAAGATCTTAGTTCTGTCTTCGTTACCGCTTCACGCTCAAACCGCTATTGATATACTTCAAATCACGGGGAATAAATAGGGTATTCAAAGTACTCTATGTATTTCTCGGAAAAATGTACGGTTCAAGCGTATGATACACGGGATCTCGTCAAAAGTATTAAAATAGTTTATATTATACATAATTCATAAGCATCAGTAATCTGACTGTCGTGGTCGTGGGTAGGACAGCGAAGAGGCGGGGTGCAATTATACAAGAAACTATACTACAAGTCATGAGAAGAGGCAGAAATCTTCATGGTATAGTGCTTTCGGTCAATCAAGGTCAAAAATTAATAATAAATAAAAAAATAATAAATTAAAATAAATAATAAATAAAAAAAAACTGTTTCTTTCAGAGAACAAAATCTTTACAGCATTTCTATAACTAATGCTAATAATCTCAAGCGAGATGTCGCGGTTTGTATAGAAATGACAATTTTTCTGTCATAGGGTGACCGCTAGTGACTAGATTGATCAAAAGCTCTATAAGTGTGAAAAATTGTATGCAATTTTATGACAAGCTTCGAGGTTCGGATTATTAATACAAGCAAGTTTGCGTGTATCTCGGAGTATATTTTAAAATATATCACTTTTTTTTGTCGGTAGAGTAAGAAAAAAAAAGTTTATTTATATATCTATATAAGTCTTCAGTCTACATTGTTTAATGGGAATTGGGGACAAGCGAGCAGACGGATCGCCCGATGGAAAGCGACTGCCGTCTCGCGAGTGATTTGCCAGCAAGTCTCTCAAGATTGTAATTTAGAAATACATCATTATCGTTAAATCATATTATTCGCGCGCAATGTTTGTTGACAAGGCGTGCCGAGCCCCGTCCAAATTTTGTAACTAAGAGCGCAAGGTCGTGTTTGTATGAAAAATGCGATGCGCCCTGAAGGCTCCGTCGCAGTATGATCTCCTTTTTAGTCGACAGTATAAATGTAATAGGTAAGCTGTTAGGCCAGCTAGCCCAGATGTGGGCGTGCTGTAACATTTCAATCTCATTTGCTTATAATGCCTTTTGTTCGTACCACATTACACTGTGATGATAACAAGACTTTTATAACTCAATCGTTGGAGCTAAGTGACATTATCATATTATAATATGTAATTCTTGTGTTCGTGTGTTTGTCACTGACCTCCCCAAAACGATTTCACTGATTTTGCTGAAATTCACAGATCAGCCCGGCAGGACAACGTCTATCGGGTTCACTAGTTTTGTTACTACAGTATGTTACTTTTTAAAAAGCTGTTTTGATTGTAAAAGGTAAATTAAATTAGTGAATACATAAGTGAAGGTATACAAAATGTTATATTAAAGTTTTTGCTGTGTTAACTAAAAAAAATATAAAATTTATTTCGTGGGGCATGGGAATTCCATCCGGGAGGAAAAAAATAACTTCAAAATGTAAGATTCCTGTGCAATATAAAAGTGAGCGATTTTTGCGGAAATCAACACTTTTTTATAAAGCCGTTATTTTATTGAGTTACTCGTTAATTATAAAAAATACAACGGACACACATCAAAAAACAGCAACACAAAAACTCTAAAATTTTAATTAACCACAGACAACCCAAAAAAAAAACTAAAGCAAAAATTCGATTTTTTAAAAATGCACCAATAACCGATACTCACCACCCTATAATTTGTAGTGTAGTGAACTACCCTTGTCCCTGAGCCCTTAGCCCGGGGTGACGCCCACTGCGGGGATGTACCCCACGACTGACGTGGTAGGGACAGCTGGCGTTTCTTATAAGCTGTTATCGATTTTGGTAGAATCGATTTTATTCTCAGTGGATTTTTGGTGGTTACACTTTTATTAACCTGCACGGATCCTTCTGTAGTGCATGATCGATGGACAAACATACTCGTATAAACTATTGATTTTAATGTGACAAATTAAGTACACTATTATCTAAATAATTATTATTTTGAGAAACATTATAATTATTCTAACAGAACAGATTTTTAACAAACCGCAGTTTAATACTAGGAGATTCATTATTATAAATTTAATTACTTAATCCATTGTTAAATATAAGATATTTCTTTACAAACTGCGATTAATGATAACAAAGTAAAAAATTGTTTTCTATCGCGGTTTTTATAGAAATGACAAATTTTTGACAGAGGGTGGATTACCACTACAACATAGATTAGGCAGAAGCACTATATTAAGTATTTTGATGCAAGCGATAATCTTAATACTTTACCGAAATTTCTGGCAATTTACGTAAAAAATATAGATTTTATACTTTGGCAGGTAAAAAAATGTAGACTCGGTAGTCAAATGTAGGTCGGGTTACGAAAAAGTCTAATACAAAATAAAATGTTTAATGTTTACTTTTTAAGGTCATACGGTATTCAACATAAATAATTATTACGACTTATTAGAAACTGAGTTAGGATAAGAAAAAAAGGAATTTTCTTATTTTCTAATAAGACTAAAAGTCATGAGAACCCCACAAAATACACCTAGCGCCATCTAGCGGTACGCTCCGGATAACACCCCGAAACGAACCCGCCACGGGCATGATACTAGCGCCATCTGTACGATTTTTTCCAAAACAACCCTAAAATTTTAGCAAGTACCAAGATTCACACATCAAATTTAGTCAAAATGTAATTAGCAATTTTTTTAGAATCTAATTAGCTAAATGGAATTGTTTGCAAGGATCTTCCTATATATACACTTTGTTGTCAGTTGTCGGTTTGTAGAAATTACCAATTTTTTGACAGAGAGGCGAGGGCTAGTTGACTTATAAGCATTCGCCTAATAGTAGGTAGCGAACTTACAACTGAGCGAATGCTTATTAGTTCTAATATCATACGGAAATAAATCGTCGCATCCTACGAATGATGGCGCCCTGGTCATTATGGTTTTTTATTGCAAATTTGGAAGTGGCAGCTCAAATTCTATAACATTTCGTCTATAACATTCAGTCAAAAATACGCAAAAGTTAGCTTTAGCAACCAATAAATAAAGTTTTAAAAAAGCCACGTTAGCTGGGTCTTGCATTTCTCGGCGGGACGCGAGTGGCAGAAGCGAGGGGTTAGTGAAAACCTAACGTTTTCCGCGAATAAACAACCCCAAAAAAATACATCTGTTTATTAAATAAATAAATAAATAGCATCCGGCATTTGAAATGGAAAAAGTATTCCATAATAGGTAGTTATGGCGTATAATTGTAGTCGGTCAACAAAGTAATCTGCACGTGGCGACTCGTCACGATAAATAACACATTCACAGTTATATTACTTCTCATATTACTCTTACGTCCATGCCATAAGGTTTACTTTGCAAAATAACTTTGATACACAATGTCAAGATAAATAACTCATTCACATTTATCTTACTTCTTATAGGACACGTATACGGTATATTATATGTACCATAAAGTTCATTTTTTTGTGAAAAAAATCTGGATACATTGTTGTTAATTGCGAATTAATTTAATTGAATGCTTGTATGTTATTTTTATGATACAGCTCTGCTTTTTCGTCTTAAGCCGCTAAAAGACAAGCGCGTGGCACTCCGAGAGTGTGGGTGGTGCCTATACCAAAACAGGGGCTCTAAAAAAGTCGTAATAGCAACATTGCAAAGGAATTGCTCTACAATTCGTTTTGGTACATTTGGTTAAAAGAGATCTAATAGTTTTCATAAGATAGTTACTTAAAAATCAATTTAAATTGATTATTAAATTACTGCTTTTCAAAATTAGTACAAGACAAATTACAAAATGATTTACTGTTAGCAATTTTACGGAGTGACCTTTTTAGGGCGGCAGGTGGCCCTCAAAAACATAATATACATGGTTTATAACGATTTGTTTCTAGGGGTAGGTAGGTAGGATAAATACATACATACACTTGAAAATCATAACCCTCCGTTTGGAGCTGTCGGATGATAAGGAAATATTAAAGACAGAAGCTATACTTAGCACGATTTATTCTTAGAAAACATTATATGATATTGAATTCTTAACAATATTACTACAGTAATTTTATTTGGATCGGAGTTTGAACAGTGGCTTTACCGTGAGTTTGAATCAGTAGTATTTGTCGATACTTTATAGGGACTACGTAAATTTTTAGTTCCGCAAGTGACTGCTAGAGGCGCTGCAAAATGTTTCTATACTACAAATTTTACGTAGTCGGTATCGAATATCGAGAAACACTTGAGCTACAGTGCAGTCACTGTTGGCTAAACAATGCTGGGCAAGAAACTAGGCAGAGTATATAGAAATAAGTAGGTCGTCTTCTCAGATACGGCGCGTTCGGCTTGCAGGTGTGAATCCCTCACCCTAGTGGATAAATCTAACGCAGCATCTACACGTTCGTTGTTGATGTACACATGCAAGCCAAACGCGGTTCGTTTCTCTATAGTCCGACTAAGATGCGCCATCGACAAAATGTTGACTACACGTTTACTCGACATTTACCGGTTTATCTCTTCATCTCCACTGACCCTAACATGATATACTTTTTTCTCGCGTCTCTTGTATCTGTCGACAAAATTAAAAATAATCAATGTGTTTCATTTTTAATCTTTGCTATTTTTGTCTACGAACCCTTTAGGATAAAAATGTCTTTTCACGTATGGGACATGACAAGACATTTTTATCGAGTTTTGTCGTGATTTTGATGTTACGAGAAGAGTAGAAACGTTCACGACAATCTTTGTCGTGGACGGTTTCTTCGATGCTCGTCTAAGAACGAGTTATTTGTCTCTCGACGTACGCATGTTAGGGAAAAGAGATATATGTCGATTTTGACAATATGACTACGCTCGAGACAGAGAGATATCTCGGTCCGCGTACCATAGTCCGGCAGATGACTTGCTCAGTTCTATATTCGGCCTTAGGCTTAAATGGCGCTTAACCGTTTTATCGACAATGCTTAGTGACAAGCCAAATCACATCCCTCAATTAGGCATGTCCCCTGTCGATGTCGATGTCGATAACCATATTCGTATCGACTATCGGGTACCGACGTGATCCGTATGTAAATTGGCCGTGTACTGTTTACCGTGTTGGCATTCCTTTATCCTTTATCCACATAATGTTTATTACTAACTAGCTTTTACTTACGGTTTCGCCCGCGTTAAAAAGTATTTTAACCGACTTCCAAAACAAAGGAGGAACCGACTTTCAAAATTCGACCGTATAGATTATGTTTTTTTTTATTTGTTCGCGGATTTCTACGCCATTTGTGGACTGACTTTTCATACAACATTTTTGAGCGTCTGTAGCCCAGTGAGACCTTTGGTTCGCACTCGGAAGGGTGCAGGCTCGAATCCCAGTGGAGGCGTGTACCAAAGAGACATTTCCCAATCTCAAGTACATAAAAACAAAGCAAAATTCAGTACGGTTCCGTGGGAGAGCCATGCTTCGGCACGAATATGCCGGCTCGACCGGAGTGATACCACGGTCTCACAGAAAACTGGCGTGAAACGGCGTTGTGCTGTGTTTCGTTCAGTG
>JAOTAV010089339.1:0-11632 GCA_026546445.1 Cyclargus thomasi | reverse complement strand
TTACTTAATGGGGATGTCTCATGGATATGTTTGTATTTGATTTTATTGAGAAATAAAGGTATTATTATTATTATTATATTATTATAGAAGGACTAGTTCACAAGTTCAAGGTAGCCCAGCGTGCTATGAAAAGAGCTATGCTGGGAGTATCTCTGGTCGATAAAATTCCTAACACGGTGATCCGTCAGAGAACTAAAGTCACATAGCTCATAGAATTAGTACGCTGAAGTGGAAGTGGGCTGGTCATGTTTGCAGACGGGAAGACGGTAAATGGAGCAGACAAGTACTAGAGTGGAGACCACGCTTAGGCAAACGTGGTGTAGAATAAGAATAAGAATAAGAATACATTTATTTTTAACATCACACAATACATAATAATACGGCAAAGGTACAGACAGAAGAAAGTGTAGGACGTCCCGCAACACGTTGGACCGACGATTTAAAGAAACTGGTCGGCAGCGGATGGATGAGGGCTGCCCAAGATCGGGATGGTCGCTCACTGGGGGAGACCTACGTTCAGCAGTGGACGGCAATAGGCTGATGATGATGATCGCTTAAATAATTCATAAAATATCATATTCATACTATATAGTAATTTTTTTCTTATATTCCTCCATTACTACAACACATAATATTGTAAATTAGTTTTAGTAGTTAGTATTTAGTTGTCACAACTTTTTTTTGTTACGTGCTCGTTGTGTTCACTCCTTAGAGGGATACATTCCCAGATTCTATTAATTTTGTAATCTGATATATATACTATAAGCATTGTGAATTGTATCTTGTTTTGTGAACCAAATAAAAAAAAATTGTTGAAAAGGCGCTGTAACGTTATGAAAAATTGAAAAAGAAATCATGAAATTGATGAGAATACTCACCATTATAAACTTTATTAAACTTATGATCTCTACATAGCCTATTGTACTCCATTTTTCCTTATATAATATAAGCTTTTTATGATATTAAATAAGCCAATTCAGTGATGAACAATGACCTAATCCCATTACCTTCTTTATAATTCAGTTCTCATTGAATTAGGAATCATTTTAGGAACGCCCCGCGCCGTCGAACACGAAATGTTATCTTTTTTCTCGATCTTAACTCAGCTGGTTTAATTCACTTAAGAGTATTGGAAGATAAATTCTTCGATCCTGAAAAATAAATGAGGAGGAACGCCATTCTGTAACGCCTCCAGGAGTATATTAAAGTTTGAAAACGTCACATAAAGACGGTTATTTGAACAGGGTTCAAATAACCGTCTTGTCATGTCATGATCGTCGCAAAATACACGGTTAACGTGGTATATCTAACAGAGGATGAATAAATAAAAGTATAGTTTTAAGGACTATGCATGGGCTAGAGGTGTTAGTTTAACCTCTTATAAGTTAACAGGGGGGGGGGAGATTTTTTAAACTTCGAATGTATGGTCAAGTCCGTTGGAGCCTGTTTTTTTTCCCCCTTAAGGGGACTACATATGTTTTTTAAACAGAGAGCGAGGTGCGTAGCATTAAATGGGTATTAAAAGGCCGGCTACGCATCCCCGACTCTTCTGTTGTTGCGAATGTATGGGCGAGAGTACGGGAAAGAAAGTTTATTTCCATCAGATAACCCGTTTACTCATTTGTCTATTTATTAAAAAAAAAACTTTTAATCGCGAGCAAAGCGAGCTAGTAAACTTATCGCGTATACGGTCGAAGTTTTGTAAGCGATTGTACGTGGAGCATTCGTATAATAAAACTTCCAATAGGTTTCTCGTATAAAATAGTCGTTCTGAGACTATAAGACATTGTACAACTCGTAGCAGATTGTTTAATAAAACGACGATAAAAATATATTGACGTACACTCGAAGACTGGTAACTTTTCCACCATGTTTCTTAGTGTTAGGGTCTTTTCACATACATACAGTCGCCGCACGGCCGCCGTGCCGAGTGCTAGTTCGTGTGAAAGCTTCAGTACAATTCCACACATATTTCTTGAACTGGTCGCCGTCTTCATGGTATGTAAGCACAGGCGATCTGCGGGGCTAAGATAAGCCGTCGTGATAATTTTGTCTACATTTCTTGACGTTCTCCGGTTTATCTCTTCATCTCTATTGACCCTAAATAGACAAAAAAAATATCTTGTGTTTGTCGACAATAATTATTTTGTTTTGTTTTTAATCTGTGCTATATTTGTCTACGAACTCTCACATGACAACACATTTTTATTGAGTTTAGTCGAGATTTTAATATTATGAGAAGAGTACGGTTTTTTCGATGCTAGTCTACGAACGAGAAATTTGTCTCTCGACGTACACATGTTATGGAGTAGAGATATATGTCGATGTCGACTATTTTGACAACACTCAAGAGAGAGAGAGAAATGTCACGTTGGTGTATCGTAGGCCGGCTGGTCACCACACGGTGAAAGCTCTCATAGTCGCTCATACATTACTACTTTAAGCGGCACAGTGACCCTTTCGGACCGAGTGCATGTGGAGCGGAGCAAAGGGCCATTTACGATAAAATTTTGATCGAAGGGCACCACCAAAGTAATTTATTCATAACCTGAGGGACTGACGTCAGTAGGTGGGAGTATAAAGAATCAATGTAAATCGAGATCTGTCGTCTGGGTTTGACATAAAACGACCAAATTGTGTTTGACATAAATCGTCTTGATGAATGGCAGCCTTCCACAGTACGATTTTTTTTAAATATATTTTTTTCTAAAAAGTAAATTAAAAATCTGATTTTATAACAAGATTACCAGAGGCATGCGGAAAGCTTACACTATCTTAATCTGACGCGCCCGAATAAATGCGGAATTCCCCTCTCAGGCTCCCCCCAGTAGTAGGGACTACTTGACGTATTTTGTCCCCCGACCCCGGTTATGTCTTCTACGGCTGATCGAGCGATGGACACGATAAGGAGAATTACCGACTATTAAGACATAGTTTATTAGTTTAGCAAAGGGACCGATTCATATCTATTAATTAAGGAGTTTCTAATGGAGTTTGCATTTAACTTGGCTATAAACTTGGATATATTGATATAAACAGTGTTTGATTATTTATATATGGATTTTGATACAAGTGACAGGGCATCACAAGTGTAGCGCTATCCCAAACATTTTTTTGATGACAATTATGGGACAAGCAAGCAGATGGGTCACATGATGGTAAGCGACAGCCGTCGCCCATAGACACTTATAGCATCAGAAGAGTTGCAAGTGTGTTGCCGGCCTTTTTGATGAAGGAATACACTACGGAATAGAGGTGCAGTGAAGTTGGATTTCGTCTGCCGAATGTTTCTGTTCTCACCACCGTTTTTCCTAATTTTTTATAATATAATCAACATATTATTAAGTACCCAAAAGATGTGTAAACGAGATAATTATTAGACTACCTGTGCCCCGCGGTTTAGTCGAGATTAAAAAGTTCCTTTGTGTTAATCCAGGATACCAGTTAGCTCCGTGACTAATTTTATTGAAATCGGTCCAAGTTACAAACACACGAACTCACAAACTTTCGCATTTCATTAGTAAGATAAGATACAAGAACGTAACAGTCACGTCTTTGAGTACATACCTAATATATTATTATCCTCAAGATACTTTTCACATAAATATCTCTCGCATTTTCCCGTTATCAATGAACTCCGTTTGAGTTCGTATAGAAACTAGTCGGAGCGTTATGTCGAAATACTTCGTCGCAAAAGGGCGAAAGATGCTGTGAAATTCTAAATTCCTATTTAACTTTGCCGTTTCTCAGTCTTTGTTATTTGTCTTTCATACGAACTGTCATTGTGTACTATGACTAGTTATTGCCTTTACTTAAGTTTTTACTGCTCTTCATACAAACTTTTAAGCACCGCTTTGTATTCTTGAAGGTGGAATTTATAAAAATCTTTCTTAGCGGATGCTCACGTCATAACGTTAACCTGTATGCCAAGTTTCATGCGCTTCGTCCAGTCGTTTGGGCTTTGCGTCGAAAGATGACTTCCTCAGTTTATGATTATTCAAACAAATAGAAAATCGACCAAGTGCGAGATAGACTCGCGCATGAAGGGTTCCGTATGTATCGCTGCACCATCTAGTATAAATATGACGAAACCGTCAAGCAAATGTTTGTTGTATGAGAGATACTCTTAAACATTTAATTTATTTTGTTACCAGTATTTGTTGTTATAGCGGCAACAGAAATACATGTTCTGTGAACATTTCAACTCTCCAGCTATAACCGATTCTTGATATACAGCATATACAGAGATGGAGACAGACATACGGACAGACAGACAGACATCGAAGTTTTAGTAATAGGGTCCCCTTTTCACCCTTTGGGTACGGAACCCTAATAAAATAAAATCTTTCAAAGGTTGTCTGTAATAAATTACTATTTAGCAATAAGACAGCTTTATTGTACTATGCATACAATTATTTTATATTATGCTTTTAAAATTTATATGAGTGAAACTGTGATTGTGCACAATAAAGTATATTTCATTCATTCATTCAAAAACTATAAAGCTCGTTAACTTTAGTTGTATTTTCCAACATATTACCTATAGCGTTATAGTGAAATCAACAGCCCTATAAAAAGATGTTATTTAATTTAAAGTCGATTTTCCATCGATGACATTTTAAAATTTTACCTAAAAATTGCACATTTTAAACTTCGCGTTTGACACTTTCCTAAACGTCGAAATTCCTTGGACAAATCCGACCCTAAAGTAATAAACTAAATACATCACATGTCGAAAACTAACCTACACTATTAATTAATTAGTTTGTGTACACTCAGACACTATCTGTCGGCCATCTTGTTGGGGTGACACTGATTGATGCTACTGTAATACTCCGTTAATTGTGGCAATTACTGTCCCGCACTATTGACTCGAGCATGTCCACGTGATTAATGTACTCATAGTTCATACGCACACACTATAAATCAAACACAGTAGAGCATATTCATACTTCTACTCATAAAACATATACTGTATAAATGATGTATAAATGATTCATACTTCTACTCATAAAACATATACTGTATAAGTGATGCAGGCTCTACATAATCGTAAATAATCTGCAAGATTATCGTGCTAGCGCCCATACAATCGTTTGTATTACTTTGCCAACGATTTTTTTTTATAAAATAAGGGGGCAAACAAGCAAACGGGTTGCTTTGTCATCTGCAAAGCAAGCAAAGCTTGCCGTTGATCATAGACAAATATATACGATTGTGTCCGCGTATCTAGACTTAGAACTAAAAATGCAGCCCAACTACGCGCGTTCTACGAGGTACATTACATATTTTTTTAAATTTATTCAGTCAAATTAATTAATTTTAGGGTAGACAATTCAAGCAATCTAATATACGATTCCATTAACACTGTATTAGAGGACAAACATTACGATTAATGAGCACCAAAATTCTCTTCCAGATTCAGGTTTTGTCTAATCTTTCGTCGTGATATCTCTCTCTCTCTCTCTCTCGAGCGTAGTCAAAATTGTCGCTATCTACATATATTTCTACTCCCTAACAAGCGTACGTCCCGAGATAATTATCTCGTTCGTAGACCTAATTATATCAAAATCTTGACTAAACTCGATAAAAATGTGTTGTCATGTAACGGTTTGCAGACAAAAGTAACACGGATTAAAAACAAATCACAAAAAATATCTATAATTTTGTCGACGAACACGAGAAAAAGAAATTGTCGTATTAGGGTCAGTAGAGATAAAGAGTACCAAGTAAACGTCGAGTAAATGCGTAGATAACATTTTCACGATGGCTCATCTTAACCTGGCAGATCAGTAAGTTTGAGACTGATGCCAGAATAATGGATGAAAAATTCACATTAAAAGTTTTGAGTCCATCAATAATCCGGTTAGAGGTTATTTACCCGTTATTTCTGGCCAAACGTCAGTTTAGTCCATCAAGACTAAGTTGATGTCAAATTGAGTGTGTAACCTCCGCTTACCCCTAATTATTTTTGTAATGTGACATGTTTATCTGAGACTGTTTTGTTTTGTGTCAGCAGTTTATTTGATTAGTTGCAAAGAGAATGTGTTCCATGAATTTTAATTCAATATTTGTTCTAAGTTACACTACTGTGTACTTTTTTATTGTAACACATTATAATTAATTGTGTTAAAGTGGCTTTCAGTTATTATTAATATTGACTTCGAAATATTTCATGATAAATATTAACTTTACTAAGTTAAATACTAAATTATAAGAATTAATAGATACTTCAACTAGTTATTTCAACCTAAAACGATTACATAGAATAGCAAAATTTTTCAAGGTCCAGGTTTTAATTTTCTGTAAAAAAATTGTCTTCGAAAATTCCATAAAAACCCTTTACGGGTTTTTTTAGAAACTGATAGATTTTTACTGAGTGTTAATGACCTCTGCCTTAATTAGCCGAAAGCACTAAACGTACAATTCTGATCACCACCGACACACAATAACTGAAATTAAATGCCACTTTAAGATATCAATTATGGGTTAAATTTTGCTCTACGCCACTACAATATAGTTGCATCATGGGCAGCTAGACCAATGTCATTAGTGAATTAAACCTATTGCTTATGTCATAAAGTGGCATTTTATTTTATTTTTCACGTGTCGCGACTGCTTGCAGCGAGGATCTGAATGGAACATTTAGATTTAGTTTCGTTTTTTGTATTGTAGAAGAAAATCCAAATTGTTTATTTTTACTAAAAAATACCGGTAACCGAAATATTTTAAACGCTTCAGTGTCAATTATTTCTAATAGTTAAATGTTTATCATCTGGTCGTTATTACACGGTAAACGTCTATTCTCGATTGTGACGTCATCGCTACGGTGACAATGACGTATGACGGCGCGGGACAGTCCCGGCAATTAGCCCGTGTGACGTATCACCCGCGTTAACTCGTAGATGACAGACGGGCGCTATTGATAGATTTCTGAGATTCTTTGATCACGTTAGTGTTAATGGGGCGAATAAAGCAAAAAATAAAACATCGTCTTTCTCTCTTCACACTCACGACCGTCATTCGTATGCCAGGTGAAACAGAACGACGCGGAATCGCCACGAAAACAGTTTTTTTCTTAATAACTCGAAAAATATACAAAATTAAAAAGCTCGATAACAGAATTTTTTATAGTGTGTAAAAGTACTGAGTCCGTCGAATGCACCGTTTTGCGAAACGAAAAAATATACGTGAAAATTACAGGTGTCTTTGTGATTTTTTTTATCGAGAAGATTTTAAGCTATCGTGTTCTACTACAGGAGCTCACAAATATAATGTACTATCTATGTTTAAAAAATGAAACAATTTGTAGCTTATTATCAAGTATAAAACGGAACTCCTCCTCTTAAGCTCTTTACACACCTAAGCCGCCGACAGTTGCTGATCACCGTCGACACGCATCAGCGACCAATGTGGAAAGAAGCGTATCGGCGACACGCAGCGTATCCACGACTCGGTGGCACAAGCTGGCAGCCTATGTGGAAAAAAGTATGTCGGTAACACCAGCAACTTATTTGGCAACACGCCAAATAAGTTGCTGATGTCGAGCCGCCCACATATTAGTACGTCACCGACATAGTTTTCCGACGTGCTATAAGTGAAGTCGCCGATCTAGCCAGCCTACAGAATGTCTCAAGCAAATGTCGACGGCATCAGTGGCTTAGATTTAATTTATAGGGCTAACTTAGTTCCAAGTCGTTCGTCCTGGCAGAGGCATGCTTCGGCACGAATGGGCCGGCTCATCTTGCTTTCTGGCGCTGTAGTGAGTGAGTTTATCAGAGGCCTAGCTTTCTACCCCATATTTCTTGTCCTTATTCTCTTTCGATAAACTAAAAGACAAACGAACGAACCGGATTTCTTCGTATGGTCGAATCCAAAGAGTTTGTATGTGTTCGACAATAGTTTCAGATACAAAAAACCCTTATAATATGTCCTTTTAGTTACGAGTGTAAAATCATAGTCACATTATCAATTGTTTAGCCAACACCGCGATGAGTTTCGGAGTTAAATCGGGAGCGACGGACAAACAAACGCGGCGCCAACACCCACGACTTCGATTGCCTTTCCCACGTCTACTACTAAATATTTATTTCGTTTATAAACACTATACGGAATTAATGACTTACGCAACGGAAGTACTTACAAATTATTTTCTCGGTAAACAGCACTCACTATAGCCCTCTGGCCTCTGGATGGTGGAACTCAAAATAAATAATTCAACCATAGAGGAATTATACCTTGAGTAGAGAATCCCATACAAATCAGCGTAGTTTTTAGTTCACATCTGAGCGATAGATGTCACTAAGGGTGTCAAATATGCCACATCGAATAAAAATTTAGTATCAAACGTGCCATAGTACGTTGCAAACCCAGATACACGAAATTTTGTATGGATCTGTAAGTCTATAAAATAATTGGTCTATGATACAACTTAAACTTGTAGCACTGTACATGTGTGTACATTATGTCTGGTACGTAACTTAAAATATATTTAACTGAATTTTAAGTTTTAACTTAATTTAAGTAACTTAACTTGCTACAAAATTTTGTGTTTACACGCAGTTAATAACTTACAGCTAAGTTAGAATTTAGTTACCTCCTTATCTACTTATTACGTGTAAACCAGACATTATATGAACTTCGACGTGTATAGCTATGGTCCATATATCAAGTTTTTTTTTCGAAAGGGTCTAAGCTACTGGCCTGGTAAAGACCGTGTGACCGTTTCTTCGTGGTTATAACTAATCTGGTGCTAGTTCGTTAGGAAAAATCATTTTCTTTACTTTTACATTTTTATCGAGTTTTATATAGCGCCATCTAACCCCACCTAACGGCGGCATCTAGTTTCTAAACCATGGAACTAAATTTATGTGTAACTTAAAACTAACAATATCGAATTGGACACTCTAGAATGTTGGGAGTCAGGATACACGGTGCCAGTTTAACAAGCTAGTGTTAGTGAGCTGTCAAACTGGTATCTATGGCTTCGTATAAACAAAAATATCTTTATTTATAAGCTAGGTTTGCAAGCCTAGCTTGCTGAAAAAACTAGCTTGCTATCTTGAACAACTGGTTTCGTGTATGACCCCGGGTGTTACCGAATATTGTAACCTTTTTTGTGAAGTGTAAGGTGGTGGTGTCTATTATACAGGTTGTAACAAAACTATTCTAATAATATAAAGCTGCAGAATTTGTTGGTTTGTTTAAACGCTCTTATCTCAGGAACTACAGTTAGATCATTTATCGAGGAAGGCTTTATGCTATATAACATCACGGTACGACCTATAAAAGCCAAGCAGTAATCAAAAGTGTTGTGAAAACGGGATAATTTATAAAGTTTTTCGCGGACGTAGTCGCGGGCAAAGCTAGTAAGTGATAAAACTTTTAAGATGTGTATGTGTCCCTTGTTTAGAGTTTGCTGTGAGAGTAGCATCGCTGAAAACGAAAACATTTGCAGACGCACTTTCGGATATTAGTAATTATGAATGTTGTTACAGCTTTACAGGAAGTACATAATCTGATTTATGAGGTTCTTGAGAGCCTGCAGACAGACACAGCACATCCCTAGTAATATTAGCCCGGTTACCCTATGGGTATTTAACCTTAGGGGTCCCACACAAAACTGCGAATCGGCATCGCCTCGCAAATATCTGCGGTAAAACCACTTAATACGCTAGACTGACGATAAGCATGAGCTGCGGCCACTCTACCATCTCATCGGCAGCAGCGAGTCCCACATACCCCGGTGGTAGTTCCCCAACATTGCCGGGGATGCATAAGAGCATTTCCCGTCCTTGATGAAAAAAAAAGTCCGTCAACTGGTTCTGTTTCAATTTTTACCCATTTTTCACCAAATTTGAAGCAGACATCTATTATCTATACATATAATAAAACAGTAAAATTGGAGTGTCTGTACATTTAAGATTTTTACAAAATAATCAAACACTACTAAAGAACCGTAATAGAACACATATCGACAAAAAAGTCATCTGTTTATCTGTTTGTCTATTTGTACGCGCTAATCTCAGAAACTACTAGACGGATTTGAATAAATCTTTTTTTGTTTAATATCTATTACGTCTGGGCAAATGGTTTCCGAGTGATATACAAATATTTGCGCAACGAAATTGCGGGCACCAACAAGTTTCGTAATAAGAAGTGACATTTTAAATTTAGGAACACATTTATTGTTTCCGTGATTTTCTTTGTATCGTAAATAGTTTTTCTAGAAAATACGTAGACCGCAAAGATTAATATTTCTCAAAACGGACCTCGGGCGAAACTAATTAGTGACCACTGATCTAGACTGTAGGTTTCTTTTGTTACCGACATCGTTGCCGGTCTGTAGCGGCGTAGAGCAAACTCAATTAATTTTCCACATGAAACGATCAAGTCCTCTGATAGCTTTTATTAATAATTAGGTGTCCAAACCTAATACCTCTGTAATAGATATTTTATCATGATCCTAATATCGGTAGGATACAATTCGGTGTTAAAATACCTCTAGCATAACCTTTCTGGCATCTACACAGGAGTTATTTTTGTACGAACTGTTATGACATGAGTGTTGTTAATAGGGATATTTGCAGAGAGCTTCAATAGTTATTAATATAGGATTATGAATATTGTGGCGAATTCAGCTGAATACAGACCTAAATGGCAGCACCGATTTTTTCTATTGAGCGTTTTTGCCCGCGTAGAAATGATTTTCCCACGAGAGCATTTCACCAGATTAAAAATATCCTATATTTAAAGTCAGAAAATACCCTATCTGTATTCGCAGCCCTTTGTACGTGAGTTCAACTCGCACTTTGCCGATTTTTTAAACATTATTATAGATGGTACGTCACTTTATTCAGTGTAGAGCAAAAAGTATTTAGATTACAATCAACGCGATTATAATTACTTTGTAGTTGTTAATCGCATTGTAAGTCAACAGATTGATGGGTAATTATGCACAAACAGATTAACCAATTATTAATTTCGAAAGCAATTAGACTACCCGTTAATCAATTACATTTTTAACAGATAACTTCAGTAATCTAAATACATGAAATTACTTAAATAATAATTTTAATAAAATGTACGTTAATTTTGTACGACCTAATAGCTATTAAACAAAAAAGATCTATTCAAATCCGTCTAGTAGTTTCACAAACAGATAAAACAGACAATTTTTTTTTGTCGAAATGTGTTCTATTACTGTTACTTAGCACCCCCACATTGATTATTTTGTAAAAATATTAAATGATACTCCGATTTTACTGTTCTATTATATGTACAGATAAGAAATTAATAAAAGATGATGATCATGGTGGCATGTATTGAAAGCTAGTGAGGCGCTAAATCGATTGCTGGGCGATTGCACACAATATCGCCAATTATTCGATTATTCGGCTATAACTCGTGGTTACAGCAATATGATATATCGATATTAGACGTCGTGGCTCAGTGGTTTGGAGCTCTTGACCAGGGTGGCTATTACGACCATTACATAACTGCATGGTTCCAGGCAATTCAATATACGCCAACAATTGCCTTGTTCTTTTTTTCTAATTACAACGTCTTATTATTCTGACTGAATTAATACTACTTTGGTTGTCTATGAATGGATTTTAAACATGTTGGTGAC
>JAOTAV010089328.1:0-11633 GCA_026546445.1 Cyclargus thomasi | reverse complement strand
CCCCCCCCCCCCCCCCCCCCCCCCCCCCCCCCCCCCCCCCCCCCCCCCCCCCCCCAAAATGCACAAAAAAAACATCACGTGATTAATGGACAGCCCCTTAGAACGCCTGTTTAATGAATAGAATCGAATAAGTTATTCGAGATAATCGATGCTCAGTAATCAGATCACAATCGAATCGGATTTATAAGGATCTACAGTTTCCTGTTGCGATCTAATCTCTGGTGGACTCCTAGTAATTTGTGTTGGCAACACAGACATGGCTCCCAGTGTTGCCAACATAAAATTCAAACAGCCCGCGGTTGTATCAGATTTGTGGCTAAGATTGTAGTTTGTATCGACGTACTTGCTCTTAGAAAATATTTACATACTAAAATGATTCCAGATTCCTGCAAGTCTGTTGCGCATAAATTTGTTTATTGCGCGAGGGGCTCACATATAACGGGACAAAAACTATTAACAGCCCCCTTCGAGCTAGAGTTTCCACACAAAGCGCAGTTCCGCTAGTTTCCGGCTACTCGTGTTAAATTCTGTAGGCTGACGAGGCTAAAAACACCCCGTACTGTGCTGTAATGCAGTGGGTAGAAAAGTTCTTCGGGCAAAAATATCATAGACGCAGAATAATATAGATGATCGAGTGTCCTGATGACTTTAAGCGGTAAAAATTACACGGTGACTCGTTCCTCATATTAATATATATAATATTAACATATATATTAACCAAGTAGTATTTTTGCCCAATATGCCCAATATAAAATTCTAATGGGTGCTGACTCGAGCCGTCTAGAGATGTCTGGTATTTAAGTGTACGCTTAAATGTCCAATATTTTCGAGGTCTGACCGGTAAAAACAGATTACACTGGACGGCAAAATGTCCCGATCTTTGAGGGTCGACCATCGAAAGATTAATATTTTTTTTTTAAAGTATTGTTTATAAAATACTTTTTATGACCTACCATACTTTCTCCCCGTTCGGAGTTGTCCGATATTTTTTTCGCGACTCGCCTCGCTAATTGTAGTACGTCGGCACTTACCTTCATGTTTCATAGCGTTGACAGCGTGTTCAACACCCAACCACGGGCTTGGCAGGTCCAGGAACACAGCATCGGCCTTTGCGGCCAGCTCATCACCAAAACCGTCAGCCAACACGTCTCTATGCTTAGCCTAAAAGAATTGATACTTTTAACCAACATGACACAGTCATGGTGGTTGTGGAAAAATTCTCCCATTTGCAAGAAGAACCCATGACTTACCCTCTTATTCATAAAAATATTTAAACAGTGTAGCTTATCAAGATTCAATGTCCTTTTCTGCAATATTGAAAACGTCACGCGATAGAAAGGGACAGTGAATCTCGATTAGCTAAACACTGTTTAGTTTAAATATTTTTATTAATAAGGGGGTAAATTTTTAAACTACGGATAGGGACCTGAACCATACTGTATACAGTATTCAGTATACTGAATATCAATATATTAAAAACCGGTCAAGTGCGAGTTTAATACGCGCACGAAAGGTTCTGAGGTAAACAGCTATAACAGACGCTTTCGCGTAACGCAACAAGCGCGATGCTGGGCGGATAAATGGGTAGCTGGCAAATTTTTTTTTGGGCATTCCAAGTGAAGCTAGGGAGCGCCCGAAAGAATCTCGTCCAGGGAACTAGTAAACGCCGACCCTGAACTAGCTACAAATTTTGTGCCATTTTTGTTCAGTTGTGTTTGCACACAAATTTTGTGCCATCACAATTTAAACGTCATTAAATACTTACAGTGACAAACTCTGCCAGGCCGTGGCACTCGAACTCCTCCTGGGCCAGCTTAGCCCTGTGGTCGTGGAAGTCGAATGTGTACACGTGACCGTCCGGCCGTACCCGACGTATTAACGCATGCGTTAGCGAACCGCTACCTGTGCCTAAAAGAAGAGAGGTCCCAGAACTTGAATACAGTGTAACAAAAGTGATGATATTTTATTGTGTGGAAAATACAAAGTACTAAATGACAGACACATAATATGACATCGTACATAATACAAAGTGACAATATCTCCTAAAACTAAAAACAAAACTAAACATTAAGCACTAAGCTCTTTTCACTATCCTCTCTGAAGCTGATTCATTTTACTAGACATAACGCCCTGCATATATCGCATATCACCTATGCTAAAAATATTATCAATCCTGTTAACTACTACTACTACTTAACTATACATAACAACTACAACTATATATCAAACAATTATACATACATAAATACATACATACATACTCTCGGAAAACATGACCCTCCTTCTGGCGCAGTCGGGTATAATGAGACGAGACATATACTGGGAAAGCAGCTGTAGACTGATTACATATTAAAAGTATGCATTCCAATGGGAATATCACTCTATACCAAGAAAATAACATCTGATTACAGTCTGAAGGCTGATTGTAAGTTTTAAAAGAGAAAAAAAAACTGTGCTGCTCAGTGAATTTAGTTTGAGTCAGTATCAAAAATGAATACAGAGACTTTACAACAATAATCCTTAAAAACAGTGCTGTAGATTAAGAATAAAATAAAAATAACACTGAAAACTTACCAGCTTCAATAGCGACACTTCCAGGCACTAAATCCAGTTGAAGCAATATCATACTGATGTCTGGTGTGTATATAATCTGGGTGCGGTGAGGTAATGTCAGCGACCACAGTTCCGGAGTTGGTTGTAACACATGACCCCAGCCTTTTGATAGCTGTACCTGTGTATAGTTTAGCATTGTGTAAAAATGTTTAATCCACATAAAAGATTTCAAGTGACTGAAAAAAATAATAAGATTTAAATTGTTTTTATAAAGGTTATAGAAACATTTTAGACTCCGGTGTGTTTTACAAAAAGAACACTATAATGTTTTAAAACAACTTAATGTATAACATATTTTATTTACTTCATGAAAACTAAAGTTTATCACAAAGTATCATAACTTTATTTAAATGTTTGAAGGTTATATTTTTGTACACAAACTTTTTATACATTTAAGACACTTATTTTAAACTGCTATAGCTAGTTTTTTTAGGAGGTAGTTCTACTTACTTTACCGCCGTAAGCCTCTCCAATAAGATTCTTCACCTTTAGAGCACCATAAGTTGTTTGATAAACATTCTCCACCATTTCACCCTTCTTATTTTTAATCTCAGGCCGGACCTCAATGGCGTGGAGGTTATTACTTAGGTACAGTATAACAACATCACCCTCCTCAATTGTATCTTTATACATTTTGAAACTCATTTTTAGATTTCGCAAACACCGGATTATTTTGTAAACAAAGCAACATGTGTAAATGACATTTCTTCTTCTTCTTCTTTTTTAATGGCTCCGTTGTGAATTTATATGACATTTATCTGACACTGATACTAAATGTGGCGTTTGATATTTCATATTGCTGAAAACGGAAAGTCATGTTTGTAGAATTTATAAGCAATCTCAAAATATAAGCAAAATATTATACATGTTAGAAATTCTTAATTTCGCGAACTTTTTGCAGCTTTTTTGAAAACATTTTTTAACAATAGGAATTTAGTGGTTTTGCAAAACAAAAAAATATATACGTCAAAGTTCTATAAGTCAAATTTTGTCTACTGTTTGCGTTTGCTTTCTATCAGAATATTGTTTTTTACCAAATTAATCAATAAAAAGCTGGTAAAAGTGTAATTTATAAGTGAAATAAATAGCTTAAGTTTAATTTATTGCAAATATATCCCATGTGGAGGTCGGAATCTGTGAAAATATGGTAAACATGGATGCATCCCAAATCACCAGTAAGACGAGTTCACTAAAGGCTCTTATACTGAAAGCTTGGCGTGAAAGATGGACAGATATTCAATGGGGAATCAATATAAAGACAATATTACCTAGAGGAGTCAGCGGGGACCTTTACAATCTTGCTGATTGTATTCTACAGCAGGCAATGGTTGGCTGCGGTGCTAACCAGCTAGTAATATCATATTTGAAACATTCGTTAGCTTCACACTTAGTTTCCTACGCAGCAGTTCTCCAGAGAATAGCTAAGTTTGATGCCTTTCACAAGCCACATTGTATATTGAGCTTGTTGGAGTTCTTAGAAGGATTTCTTGACAACATAACATGCCGGAGTAAGATGGAGGAAGATATCTTGGCGTATGCAGTGTCATCTATTATTTTGTGGCTGTTGCAGGTATTTCACTACTCTTTAAGTAAATATCCGTCATCAAATCCCATTCAGAGCCAGGATATTTTAGAGAAGTCAACAATTCTTCTACACTCTATAGTTAAGGCCGATTTTCTTATTGCTATGTTTTATTTGGCTAAACAGAATGACCCAGAAGAGTATAACGCAGTTACAAAGAAGTGTCAAGAGATCAGTGCTTATATGTTAATGAATACACAATTCAAAGCACCAGTGACAATTCATGAAACTTTACAAAAACTATGCACTTTAGACATTGACAAAATTGCACCTTTGAATACTAAACCCGAGCCAATTACTCATATTTTACAAGCTATAATAGCTATTGATCTATTATCCAATCCTGGGGCAGATATGCAGCATATCATAAATCAGCTTCTAGTGGTTCAGAGAGTTAAATGCTATCCATTACCTAGATTCTACTGTGAACTTATACGAGGGTCATTTATTTCTCTCAATGATGTGAGTAAGGAAGCATCGAAGCAATCACTGTGGGCAGCTTTCACTTTTTTAAAACTGCCTAAAATTATACAGTATATTCACAATATGTGTGGTACTACAGGCAAAGATAGTGAACATTCCCTTGAAGTTGTAGAATCATTTGAAATACTATTACAATCAACATCATTATTGGATATTGTGGATGCTAAAAATTCTTGTAATTGTGTCATTTCATTGTTAGAAAATTTAGTGAAATTAAATGTTGTGTCAGAAACTCATTTGGCATACTTCAGTCAAAAAAGGGAAAGTAGGGATATAAAGTTGCAGAAACTGGAACCAGCTGGACTTCAGGGGTCTGTTCCAGGTTTTATTACTCAAGCTGAGCCTGTCTTAGCCGGTACTTTAAAGACATTAGGTGGAGATTTTCATAAAACACAAGATTTGTATGCCATGTTGTGTTCAATGGTGAGTGGAGGCACTACCCTCGATATGGTGCTGGCAGTTGCTACAGTGGAAGGAAAATTAAAACAATTTGTGTCAAGGTTGATCAAGTTTAATGAATTTGCTTTAATTGCTGCCAGTGAAAAGGGGGCTTCACAATCCAAGGTCTATGTTTTTGATATCACATTTTTACTGCTGTGCTCAATAGTACAGGATTATGGAATGGAAAATGTGCTGGACGAAAATGGCGATTCATTTTTTGAAAAGTGGGTAAGAGAGTGTATGATTCACAAAGGAGTTCATAAGTCCCCAGATGCTATCTTACAAAGATGTGATCAGCAGTTGGTAGACATTTTTATCCACCATCTTGGTGCATTAGATTTCGATTTCAAAAATACAAACTTGAAGCCTCATGATTTGTGTAATAATGTCAGTGGGGTTATCAAAGAAATCTTGTTCGCATGGGAACAAGGTGCAATCTTAGCAGCCGACGTCAAAAGGATGTTGGACTCATTAAGACAGAAAATGGCGTCTCTAGCAGTTTGCGCCGCAGTCTGGTTGGCGTCCTACACGAATGTTGTTCATCAAGATGCTTTGTTTAAACCGATCAATATGATTCAGCAGTTTTTAACCCCTCCAAGTGATGTAGAATTAGCTCAGATCGATAATTTCAAGGAGCGTACTCTTTTAATGTTCCAAATAATCCGAAAATTGCAATATGAAACACATCCTCAAACAGTACCAAAGACCAAAAATGTGACTTTACCAAACAGCAACATTTCTCGTCAGCCAATATTGGAACAACTGCAAGCAGTTTGGCAAGATATTAAACTCAGGGGATACTTACACATAGATGCTACAAATGTTGTAGAAAGCCTTCTGAACACTGGAGGTCCAGTTTGGTTCGTAAGTAATTTAGTTAATGAGACTCTTAAATTCCGTTGTCAAGCAGACTTAGATCGCTCGGTCGACATAGTGCTTGCTATGTTCCATTTAGACATAGAGAAATGTACACTAGCACTGATATTGAATGTTCTTCCTCAGTATTTGTACAATTCTAAACTTTGCGAAGAACTAGTTGAGCCACAATCGGCTACTCTCGCTAAATTGGCTGTCTATAGCATTTACGCAGCTCTTGAATATAGTATGTCCAATAAAGTGCACAGCTCCAGAAAGAGACGAATGGACGATTCTGAAGACATAGAAATGATGTGTGCTGCTAATAAAGTGAGAAGATTGAATGATAACACATCTGATGCTACAATGTACTATTCTCAAGGACAAAGCTCCGGCATCGTAGTCAAAGAACCGCTGCAATCAGCTTTGGAAGTCTTGTACAAGTGTTTTACACAGTTGGCGGGAAAAAATGGTGACGTGACTGCACAGACTAAGTTTATTTTCGAGTTTTTGGTGTATGTGGTTCAGTGTGGTCAAGACAGAGCTCAAGCAGTATTACAGAAAATGCCAAGCGAAATTGTGTCTACCCTCATAAAGGCGTTGCCTGATAATTTCAACATTGGTTTGATTTTAAGGTTATATGATCTCTCTACTGTATACGGCAGGAAAGATACTGCGAGAGATCTTTGTTTGTTAAGAAATATGAGGCTCCTGGCTTAGTTAAAATACAAAACTGTTTTATAATGATGTCTTAGTAAAATAAATATGATGTTAATATTTTATTTTGAGTTAAATAACTAAATAAAACTACAGTTTTATTCAAAACTTTATTTTTTATTTTTTTCCATCAAAATGGTAAAAGCTTTAGTCATAATTTAAATATTTTTTCAACAATAGGTTATTGCTGTAGGTACTTATATAGAATTCCAAATTGTAAAATATTTATTTCAAAGGCGTTTAAAACATTTAATGTACTTAATTCAAAACAATATTTCTTCTTAGATATAAAAAATAATTATATTCCATTTAGTGCCTGTTTTTGAAACGCCCATTCGGTGACGAATTGCTCGTATTATCGCAGTATCGTCCACAAAATTTTCGGATATGCTATACATCACTTACGAGACAGATTGTAAATCAGACACAAGGTTCGAGCAAACTGTGCCGGGCTTCATGCGGCAGGCGAGTCGCCGTAGCTCGATACGGTGCGTGTTTACAAGTATTGTAGGAGATTTCACGCTGAGGCCCGGCAAAGTATGTTTAAATCTTTATACTGATAGGGCTTAATTGACTCAGCGGGCTAATTACTAAAAATAATACTACAACTGGACGGATTTTTGTATAGTTTAACAATACATAACTACCCTACTCTCCACTCACTATCTACTTACAATATTTACATAATATACAATTTACGAATCACTCATATTTTATATGAGCATTTTATTTGTACAGTTTTAAAATAATTGAATATCTTTACTAACTAACGATAAATACGAAAATATAGACAGTTGATCACAGAAGAGTTCCAGATACTTCCTTATGTCTACTAATTAAATATTTAACATAGAATAGGTAACAAGGCTTAACTATAATAATGCGGGTTTCTTAGCGTCCGGTGAGTCTGGATGTGGGCATTCTGAAAAAAAAAATTATTCGTAAAATAAAAAGATTCTAAAATCTAAAAAGTTGAGACAGAGGGTCTCCAACTATAACCGCGTGCGTGTGTGTGTTTGTGCTTTATAATATAACACTATCTTCTCACTAGATAGAAAAACATCCAAACAAAGTTACGTTTATATTCTAATTGTTTTTCCATGCATAATTTCGATATTACCGAACAGATTTTAATAAAAATTGGTATAAAGATAAGATTAATATCTGTAATCCTAGTTAGCTAAAGAGGACCAGAAAAACACGGTACTTTCTATTTAAAAAATAGCCTCGTGGGATTTTTTTATTGCTGTAGTAAAAATAAAGGTTTCTTATAAGCCACTTAGGCTTGTTCAGGAATAGATAATCGTAATGTCATTCTCTCTTTTATTCAAAAATACATTTATGGTCTAACCTTAGTATTGAAGTAGCCTTACTTAAAACTAAAGTATTGTCATATTAAATATGTACATACTTTACGTCCTAAAATTTTAATGCTTACCCATGGCTCTTCTATGTGATTCTCCATCCCTAGCGATATGTTCCGGTGGCGTTCTGCTGACTCTTAGCGGTAGAATTATTCTATTAGGATTGCTATTCTCGTCAGTGGAACTCTCGATGTTGGCGAAAGTTCTCTGACTTCGATTCCAGGTTTGCTGATAGGAACTTTCTGTGGTTACTGTGCTACATCTATTGTTAGTATGAGGTACGTACTGCTCTGGGGACCAGTCGAACACGAACGTATGACTATAGTTCTGCGTGTACGCCGATGGCGTCCCAGAGGGGGTGGGTGGTGTAGTCGTCACGTAAGGACTCAAGTCTTGGTGACAGACATCAGGAACTTTCTGTAGGGCCGATTCGGACCACGTCGGACTAGGATTCCACTGATCGAGCATCTCTGTTTCTGTGATATTGAAGTTCTTTGACCCTGGTCTTCGGCTCGCGATGGAGGAGGCTACAGCGACTAATGTCTCGCCGGTTGTGGTGAAACGTGGTGATAGATTTGGTACAGGTGCTTTTTCCTCGTGTTTTCCTTTTCTCTTCGCGTTGGACTGCAATCTGGTGTCATCTGGTCTGATAGTGTGGTACCTGGTAGGAAAAATTGGGGTTAAAACTCTGAAATATTCTAGTTTAAGCTAGACATCGTTTGACATCATCCATTTCTTTGAAATTAATTGCTGCATAGGCACATCGTAAATGCAGCTTTTATTTAAAAATAACAATTCCATGAATAGCCGAAATATCCAATGTAAGGTCAACATTCTACTCACCTGTTCTCTTGGAGCGAGACCGAATAGTCTACGGGGCCGTTATCCGTTCTCTCGTACGCGTAGTGTATAGGAGTCAGATGAGCTGGCACATGAGGAACGTGTGTCTGCAAGGAATTGGGCATCATCACAGGCTGGTTTCCGTTGATACACGGCGGCGTGGGTGGATACTGCATAGGGTATACTGGAACATCTGGCGCTGGGGGTCCGTACATCCGTGTCGCCGCTTCGTAAGCCAAGCCGTAATGAAGTTTTGATTGGACAGCGTAGTAGTGGTAAAGCCAGGGATTCGCCTTCATAACTACCGCTTCTTGTTCGCTGGGGACAAAAGTTATGGTTAAAATCAGGAATTTGATTATATGTTTTGCACGAGCGTGTTTTGATGAGTCTAAGCTTTTATGCGTCTCATTAGCTCGTTTTGAATGATCTGAACTTGTAAGCATAGAGGACGAAAAATTTACCGATCCTAAACGTGTTGTGTGACTTTATTTAAACAAGACGTTTAGGTATAGCTTGACTACAAGGGCTACACCGAACCTTGGGTACAAGCGCGGCGCGACGGGGGAGGGTTACCATAGTTACAGGTCGTGTTTCTCTAGCAAATGGCTGTCAACGCCGACGGCGGTAGTATTCTTACCCGTCCCCCGCCTCGTCCCACGTTCCTAGGGCGCGGTACAGCGGTTGTGATCAAGCTATAGTATGTTTTTTAAGTCTTAGACATCATAGTAAAAGAGGTATAGGTATTTTTAATTAAGTAGATACTTAGTTTAAAGAGGCCGCAAATCTATTGTTCAATTGAAACTAAGTACATAATTGTCCACAAGCGTTAAAAGCCAGATTGACCCATAAAACCTGGCCAAAACGAAAACGAAACAAAAATGTTCCATTTTCAAACGTCAACCCTATTCCACTACACGCTTTAGCCATTAGTAAGCGCGGAAAATGAGCACTAAAGTTTAATGTTTATATTAAGTACTGAGATGCGGACGTGTGGAAAAGTTATTTGTATTGATGTGTAATGAAATTACAATAAACATTGTGGATAAGACATATGCATTAAGAGGCATGTTATTTGCTAATATTGGGTTTCGCTTATCCGTGCAATCTTGATATCAAAGGAATCTGATGCTTAAGAAAAAATATATATTTAAACTGGGAAATAATACTTTACTTGAAGTTTTTATATCCATAGACAATATCTGCAAGTATTATAGAGATTTAAATTACTCATACTCATTTATTTAAGTATCTACTTAGTGAAAAGGTAACAAAATAACAAAACAAACCTACAATAGCAATATCGTCAGCGATTGGTAAAGCAAATTCGTAATGTAACCTTTCCTTAACTTTTAAGACAACCTTTCGGCGGGAAAATGTCACATAGTTGGACTGAGTCCTGGAATAAGTACTGTCGCGTAGAAAATAGTAAGAATATAAGTTTTTTTGTGAATTACTAAAAGTACTACTTAATGAGTAAAAAGATCTCAATCGGACATTACATAACGCAAGGAATTGTTTTTCTTTGTTATTTTTAACTCGCATACTCGTATTCATCACTTAAAAATGTATGACTTAATACAATAATTTATACAGAAGTTAATAGAAAAAATTGAAAACACATCGTCTACATAAATCTATGACAATGTTTCTGACAATATCCACGTGGCTGGCGATCAATCGACTGTCATTTTGAGGTTATAAGTTAAGGTAATGTATTGCCAGGCCTGCGGATGGAGAAATTGATGTATTATTTATCAGTAGCTCACAAAATACTGTATAAAATGTAAAGGTGGGCCATCTGATTGCAATAGAGTTAGGTAAAATGAGTTGAAATCTTGTTATGTAATTTATAAAAAATAAACAAAAAATATATATATACAGCCGAACATAAAACCTCCTCGATTTTTCAAGACGGCTAATAATTGATCTCTAATATTTAAGCTTACCACATAGGTAGGTACAATCTAGAAACTTGGCGGCAGTAAGGTGAAGTGTAAAATGTTAGGTTACACTTAAAACATACTAAAATTAATAATTATTTGCGCACATTTTATACAATTCTAGTACTTTCATCTGGGCGTAGTCTCGTGCCTAGTCCATTGACAAGATTTTTTCTAGATATCAAGATTTATAATTTCTAAAATTTGTATCGTATTTAAAAAAAAAATTAGTATACTAACTAAAACTAAAAGCATTTTCAACACGAGCGTACATCAAAGCTTAGATATGTGGTGGACGGCGACAAATCGTTTAGCATTCGCATAGAGCAGATAAGTGGGACTGTTATTACCTAGGCCATAAGGTTCAGAATACCCGGCTTATCGACGACGGTGCTAGCACGTATGACCCTGAACGTGGATCGTTAGGTACGTGGTTGGGTTTTTACTAATAACCTTTAATTTTCAGGTACGTGACTTATATTGCGTAGAGGCTACCGTGGTAATGTCAGTTAGGTTCAGATTTGGGATGGCCTCGTCGGGAAATTTTAAGTTTTAAATTTTCTCGACGTGACTTTAAAAATAATTCATATAAAATTGACTGAAAATTTAATGCATTTTTTGTATGGAAATAATATTATCTCGGATTGAACCCTTACTACTAACCTCATTATTTTCACAGAGTTCTATCAATTAGACCAATTTTTTTTTCTCAGTTGTAACAACAATAGGGAATATGCATGGTTTTTTATTATTTAATTAAATAAATCTTACGTTATTGAAAAACTATGTAGTCCAATC